>CM035796.1:27101260-27376260 GCA_020466265.1 Siphamia tubifer
TCAGCTATTCAGCTGTTTTGATCATGTAACAGTTTGCTATCGTATGTTTCAACCTGATTCACAGCAGTAGGTCGTTATGAGGCATCAGCAGAGCTTGATAACGAGCTGATCATTTGAATCAGGTGTGTTGGAGCAGGTTACATCTAAACATTCAGGACAGTGGACCCAGAGGACCAGGGTTAAAGACCTCGGCTGTGTTTTAAATGTTAATGTCAGAGGACATTTGAGGTATATAATGTGTATTATTATGGACAGAAGCAGAAAAGAGATTATTACTGCACAAAGAGATAATATTATTTCACTTGGTTAGGATGTGTACAATTAGTCCAGTTTGTATTTACAAAGCGGACAATTAATACTGAACAAACAACAAACAACAAACAAACTATGAATTAAGAAAGAGTTGCAGAATGTGAAATTGACCACAGTGAACATTGGACAGATAAACAGTACCACAGTGCTTCAGTTTCAAATAAACTGCAATAACATCCACCCAATAACAGTGCAATAATTTATATTAATGTGTATATATTTAGATTTATTTAAAAACAAAACAAAACAATACATTGTATATAGAATTATTTATTTATCTATTTATTTACCCTTGTGTGCTATAATCTTGCAGATATAAACCTGGAATTTTCCCTAATGGGACGAATAAACGAATATCTCATCTCATTTCATCTTATCTCATTTCATCTAATCTCATCTTTTTTATTAGTAAGGTTTTATTTTTTTTTAACAATTATTAGACATTTCAGGAGACGGCATCTGAATTCAAGGCGACCTCATATTGAAGGTTGAAAAACAATGTCTTGAGGCTTAATGTGACCAATAATTAAGATTCCAACTGTGATACTACACACCACAAGAGTGTGCAATCATGCCATGAAACTTGTATGTTGTCACAGTTCTACAGTAGAGTGGAACACACAGCATGAACATCTGGAGTCTTTAGTTAAAAGACTGAGGATTATATATTAAAATGCAGCTGCTTTCATCAAATTCAGTCTCGGTTTGTCTTTTTCAAACAGAAATAGTTTTAAAATCAGTATTTTTCCATGCTATCACAAGATACTTGACCGTGCATCTATTTTGAGCTTTACAGTTGCAAACTTAGTGTGAGTATTGTTGTGTCTATTGTCCTGATCTGCAAACACGATTGCATAAATGATTTAGAAGAGATGCTATTATGAGATTTCAGATTATGGTGCTCAAAGCAGTTTTATAAAGCGTTCCTCTACATGTCCTACTGTGTCAAGATTGATTGAAGACATTTTATGAAGTGCAGCATGTTAGTTTAATCCGTTTCATAGTTGAGTCTCATCCATATTGCACTTAATGTCATATATTCTCATCCATAATTATTATTTTTTATCTGTTTTGATCGTCACTTTTCGAATGTGTTGGTGTTATTTTGAGACTTTAAGCAGCAGTGTCAGAAAAAATAGCTTCAAAAGAGGATTGTTTTAGATAATTTTACTACATATTCAGGTCTTTTTACGTATCAGAGATGTGTGGAAACCCTGGTAAAGCTCAAACAAATCCACCTGCCTGCCACCTTGTCTAGTCTCATATCAACCCTATCAGATATTTTCTACCACAGTAAAGCACATCTCCAACCTCTGATTTATTCAACAACTGCTGTAGTCAGCTCATTAAGCTTCCTAACTCATCCACACCTCCCTCCTTCCTTCTTCTGCAACAGATCAAGCCTTCTGTCCTGGTCTGCTCTGCGCACTCCCCTTGCTCACCCCCTCATCTTTTACTGTCATCCAGCCACCTGGCTCTCCTTTGGCATGAACACAGGAGGCATTCATGAAGGAGACTGAGATCCAAAGCGTTTACTCAAACAGCAGGCCTTCTGTGGTCCCTTCAGAGGGGTCCGCTACGAATGCATTACCTTTCTGAGCAGGTGTCTTGACACAGAGAACTGGTCATTTTGCGCAGGTCATAAAGCATGGTTCCACCCAGAGCCTGATCGCTGGCGTTGTGCAGAAAGCAGCCCATGTATGTTCCTGCAAAACAGTGGAAACAGAGCAGATTTTTAGGTTGAAATTTTGCTCGTGGTTGTCGTTCAGCAAGTGTCCTGGCATAATCAATGGCAAGTTTACAAAGACTGTAGACTGGTCTGTCAATGAATCAATAGTGGGACAATTAACTGAGCAAAGCAGATGATCAGTTGAAAGCCATTAGTGATTACACTGGTCTAAATGTATAATGCTTACAGAATAAAACTATATGTGTTACTGATAAAGAAAACTCAAGTCTTAAATGCTGGTTGGATCAAGTTTCCAAGATAAGTCTGGGGTCAAAATCTGAAATTATTAGAATGAATAAGAGAATAGGTTTTAGTCTAAAGGAATATTGGTCTCAGATGTACTTTAAAACAATGTCTGCACATTATGATCCATTGACTTTACAGTTTCTTTCAAATGGAATATTTACAAATCCATTGTATACATGTACGTAAACCACCATATATGTGGAATAATACACCATCATATATATTAAAAACATGAACTAACCAGCACATTTGCCTTTTTTTCTGATTCATGTTATTAAAGTATGTAAGATTTTGTACATTTAATGTATGAAGAAGATACTTTCTTAAAGTGTAGCACAATGTCTGAATATGTCTACATTTACTGTAATACCTGGGACACAACAAGCAATGCAGTTTTGTTCTCTGTAATGAACACGAGTTTCACACCTGTACTTAAAAAAACCAAGTAGTTCCAGGACAAACAAACCCTGCCCCTAGCATGTATTGTAACTTATTTTGGCATCGATCCAGCTGATGTCATCATATTCATGCGTGTGCTGATATCAGTTTATCGATTGCTTCTATATATGTGCCAGGTGTGAAATAATTATTATTTTTTTTTATTCTGTTTTTATAGACACATGAAATGCTGCCCATTATAAGAAAATGGGAGAAAAAATATATTTTTTTAAATTTTAATTTTGACTTACTTTTCCCAAAATACAATGGCATCTATTCTGGATCACTGGCAATGTAGAAACCACATTTGATATGAATTGAAACAATACTTTTGTAATACAGACTTTTAAAATCCCACCCATTCTAAGTAAATAGGGGGAAAAAAGACTTTAAAAAGGTGGAGAAAAAAAAAAAAAAGGAACTATATATATTCTGGGTCACTGCCAATTTAAACCCCTAATTTATGAATTCAACTTATAGTTTTGCAACTAGAGTGTTCATATATATATTTTTATATATATATATATATATATATATATATATATATATATATATATATATATATATATATATATATATATATATATATATATATATATATATATATATATAAGCTATTTACAATCAAGATGATTATTTAATGTAAAAAAGCCCAGATTTTCACTTTCCTGGATCTTGTAAAATATTGTTACTGTCGTCATTGTCGAGTTAAGAACATTCACTTGCAGCCTCTATAATAAACTTGCACAAACCAGATAAAACCCAGAATCTGGCCCTAAAATATTCATGCCGGATGCCTTTTGTCTCTGTGCCGTCTCCATGTGCTGCATCTCCTATCAAAAGTTGCATTCATATGTATGAGCACAAAGCCCACACCCATGATTTCCATAATCGGCCGTAAATGGATGTTGACACACTTCTGTTCTCGCTAACTTGATTTGGACATAAACCAGTCCTCCTCTGTCTTAACGCTGGCACTGGAAGTGTCCTCTGTGATGCCAAAGCTGTGTCATCAGTTACTCATAATAATTACACACACAGGCATAATATCCAAGTAATACATTGCGTTTGACTTGGTCTAATTTATCATCCGGTAATTATTCTTATTTTTATATTGTTGAGCAATTTGGGTGACAATATGTAAACCTATTTACTTTCACAAGAATAAAAAATGATGCCTGTGGAAAGAAGGATGTACCGCATAATAGCCTACGACAGACTATTATGATGTGCTGACAAGATTAAGGCTGTATATAAAATGTCACCCAAATTCACTGTTCGATGTTATCCTTGTCTTTGCTTCAGTGCTACATCAACCTCAAAGCTTTCAGCCAAGCTCATGCATTAAAGTGCTCTTTTATAAATACCAGCCACTGTATGCAGGGCAGCATATGCATTTCTTTTGTGAGCAGACATCATTTTCATCTTGCCCCAGGGGTCGGAGACAATTATATTTTCCAGTTTCGAGTTATATGCTGGATGTTTTCATACATTCAGAAAGTGCTCGTTGTCAATTGTTAGTCATTTTGGAGAACATGTCAACAATTCATCAGCAGTTTACAGTAGTTTTTAAGGTTTATTTTATGAACCACAGTCTTCATTTCTATTCAATAACAGGTCTAAGGGGCACAAAAGAAGACATTTTGATGTTTACAACCAGAATAAATATAGACTGATCTCGAGTGGACAAAGCGAGGACTTGAAAAAGTGTAGTTGGAAAATGGATTTCATGAGGACTGAGGAGACCGAGCAGCAAATACAGATGGGAACACAGAACTAGCTGCCATTAACGTAATTTCTGAGAATTACTGGTTTGTTTGTTTAATGATTCCACTTATCAGTTCCACAACATCATCACCTCAAATGTATCATCATGTCATTTCCTCATTTGGTTGATTAATCTATGGTTGTTTATTTATTAAAATCCACATTAACAACTGGAACCACAGTTGCTATTCTTCCTGGTATCAACTCTAAACATTACAGTACACGTGTGATTATCTACATCAATATTACACCATTCACACACACACACACACACACACACACACACACACAATACAATCATAAGACACCACCCAACAATCTCAACACTCCTTCTGCATCCTGCAATCACTGCCAACAAAATAATTCTATTGAAAAAAATATGTATTATTTTCCATTAACAGAAACCCTGGCAACCCATTCCATGACACCATGGCTCTATAATAGAATTTTTGCTGTAGTTAATTGGTTCTGCTTAAAGGCAGGTGACACTGGTTTGTCTTGTAAAATAATAATGTTGACAGTTTTCTATAAATAACTTCTGGATTTTTTTGTTGCTATAATATTGTGAATATATGAGTTGTGTTTGGGACGTGTCTTTGTGGGTTCTCTCCAGGTACTACCACCATCCAAAGATACATTCTGATTCATTTGTTCATTTGTTAATCTAAATTGCCTGTAAGTGTGAATGTGAGAGTGAACGGTTGTCCTCTCTATGACACCCATGTGATGAACTGTTGATGTACCCCACTTTTACCCATAAGTACATGGGATAGGCTACAGTGACCCGAGTGAGGATAAAGTGGGTTCAGATGATGAATGAACAAAAGTATGGTTGTATTTCACCTGTAAATATGACCCATGTACAACAGTTGCAGAGCTTCTATTTTAACAAATGGGGGAAATATCTCCAACATGTACAAGCATTTAAAAAAAAAAAAAAAGAAAAAACTAAATCAAGGCACTCACTTGGTTAGAAAAATTTACAAATTGTAAAAAGCCTAAATTTTACAGTCCCCCATTGGCAACTAGCACATGTTTTGGAGTCTACTTCAGAACAGAGTTGCAACTGGTATGGATTGAAACATTTCGACCAACACAATGGGACACTGACATCATCAATGAGTGATGAGGTCACATATATGACGACACAGAAGCTGACAAATGTAACACTAACTCAACATATGTTTTTGTTTGCAATAAACTGATATACCATCAGATTTGCAAAGAAGATTGCAGCTATTTGAAATGAAAAATCACATTTGTGTGATTCCTTTCCAGCTCTGGTTGGCATTTTTCAAACAGGGATGTGGGAAAAAACAGAAGTGTTCACAAAGCATTATGGGTGGCAAAGTCTTCCCCTCCAGCTCAAGCAACTGTCGTCAGTCTATATCCAACCTGACTCTGTTGGAACAGATAGATGACGGGCAGAATGTCCACTCTCCCTCGATGCTAAAGAGAAATGGGACACCCTACCCTCCAAAACATGACTCCAAATGTTGGGATAGGCACACATTTTTTGGGACAGGTCCATAATTCTTTAGGCTCACAGTTAAAAACACACCAACGCATGCTAACATGAACCTTCTTCAAGGTGTTGCAATTTTTACAACGAAGTGAGTGCTTTGGTTTTTGTCTTTTTTCCTATGGTTCCTGCCCTCTCCATCAGCCTCTCTGGTTTATCTAATAGCAGCAGCTCCCTGGCGTCCTCTGTCAGTTATAATAATCCTGTTAATGTTGGCGTCAATTCACTGCATCAGCCTGCTTTGACTATTGTTTAAGAATAATGTCCATGTTACATTTAGATGACATTCAGCCCCAGAAGCTTCAACAGGTTTTTCTAACACTTCTTCAAATACACCTTTAGAACCCTACATGAGGTTTGTTCGATTCAAATGCAAATGCATATTTGGCATAAGGGATCAATTGTACTATAGTTTATTCCCTGATCCAATGAGAATCAACAGGGAATTGAAAGAGAATTTAATCAATATGTCATATCGATAACACACGACGTTTTTTTTTTCATCCAGTTCCATCCTTAGCAGCAGGTTGCACAGACAAGATGGAAGCGAGCAATGGACTGTGAAATCTCTGGCACGCCAAGCATCACTGTATCGAATTTGTGATTCAATCAGTGTGTGATGTCCTCTGAAGCCGGTCCAACCTCTTGTGCTGAGACGAGTTTTGACTCACCAGCCGTTTGTGCCTCAGGAGGAAAACTGTGAGGAGCACCAGCAGCTGTGGCCTGAAACCACCAAGACAGAGGCTGCCCAAATGTGTGGCAACTCCAGAGATTTCACCTATGATAGAAGTCCCTACCCCTTCTCCCAGTGGGACAGGACACGGCTTCAATCAAAGTAAAGGAGAAGCCCTGGGCAGACGCAGCCGAGGGTTAATGGAGGGAAGAAGCTGAACCCCTCAGACGTCATAGAAATGACAGCACAAGACAGATGGCTGCACTGGAGTTGATTCTTCTCTGCAGGACTGGATGGACGAGGCCCAGTATGAGGACATGTGCAGTGTCTGTGTCCAGTTAAGAGGACTGAAGAGGCTCCATAATGTTTCTGCAGGGTATTAAGTTTCCTCAGTAGCTCAGATAAGAGGGAACACAGCAGAGAGGGAAAAGGAACAGGGCAAGAGAATCACCTCAACAGTGTTGAAGCAACAAGAAATCTAGACGAACCACCCACCCAACTGGAATCAAAAGATGGGATTATTGATTACATTTCAGGATGATATCTCTTGTATCACTTCACACCACTGTCTAATAACACCATCACAGAGTGGAAGTATATATATAAAAAAAAAAAACCCCACCGTTGAACCTGACAGTTTTATGACTGAAAAGTAGTTTTAGTTTAGTATCGATGGCTTTGATAGTCTGTGAAAACACACACATGTAGATATTATGTATTGTATTTATATAAACTAACATACATTTGAGTCATATAAAAAAATGGAATTGATTGCCATATATAAACATGTGCATACATTTGTAGTCATGTAGATTTTCCTCCAAGATCTGCCTAATCAATGCAAAAACATATAGATTTTTTTAAATGACTATTGCTCTGAGCCATCCCAACATTGATAGATTTTTAATAAAATATTGGAACCAAAAATAGGATGAAAACTGGGGAGTGAAAAACTACGTAGGTGTCACTAGATCTGAAAACATGGCTTGAAATGATCTTATATTTGACTATACTGCAATTAAAGACACTGTTAATTTTAAAGGTCCTGGTGTTTGTTCCTAATCCAGACCATAGCTGCCAACACTCCTGTTTTTCCTGAGACTCTCACTTATTTCAGACCCATCTCCCACCCCCCTCCCGTTTTGTAATTTCTCCCGATAATCTCCCATAATTTATTAGGTCTGAACATCAAAAATGTATGTTTAATGTAAGAAAGCACAAAAAAAACATTAATATGTTTGAAGATTCTCAGTCAAGTTAAATCCAACCAGGGTATATATTTGTCACTGTGTGTGTGCGCGCATGTGTGTGACAATAAATGAATAAAGTTAATGGAAATTTAATATTAACAATATTAAAGTTAATGTGAATTTAACAATACACACCATCCATTTAAAAAAAAATCTTATATATATATATATATATATATATATATATATATATATATATATATATATATATATATATATATATATATATATATATATATATATATATAATATATATATATATATATATATATATATATATATTTTTTTTTTTTTTTTTTTTTAAATAGTTAACATTCTAATAGTATATATGCAGGGTTTTTTTCTTTATTAGTTAATTGTCTGCTCACCTTTCCACTTGCATGATTGAAGACTCCACCCCCTTTTGACAGCCTAAGGTGCCTATTTAACCTGTGACCTATTGTTTATTTCTGTATATGCCCTGTTGAAGGTTATTGGCCGCAACGCGTAGGCTGATGTTTTTTTTTAACTTTTGCATTGTTTTATTAAACGCTTTTTAATATATTTTTTTTAAATCTCAGAATGCCTTTGCTTTTTCTTCCTCTTCTGGACAGTCAGGACAGAGTATTTATTAATGCACTGGAAACTAAAGAAATACCACTTTACCATCATTTATCATCATAGAAACATTTGCTCCCTTATGTCTCCTGAAAATGTAACACCCACCACCGCCGCAAAAATCTCCCAGATTCTGCTACTGAAATGTTGGCGGGTATGATCTAGATGTGAGATTTTCATGAATTGGCATCCTCATTTGAAATTCTGTGTGTAACCCATTGTGTCCATCATGTGTTTTCTATATCTTGTTTGAATTTTTAGCCCCATGTCCTGTTTTCAGGGACCAGTTTTATAGAAGCACCCAGATGACATTGTGTTTTACTTCTACAAAGTGTGTATGTAACAGTAAGGCGGACAGAAAAAAATATAAACCACAGCTTATATCGAATTTAAAAGCCTCGCAGCATTAAAAACACTGTAATATTGTATTTACTGCTATACTGGACCAATTTACAGATATACATAGTTTAGTAGAGTGGAGCAATAATGCTGTATACATTATAAGGTCAATGCATGTACTCACAGCATTTATTTACTGATATTTTGCACAAAAATTACAATAAAAAGGTTTATTTTTATAATGCCAAACTGGCTTTGACTGTGAAAATGCCAATATGCTACAAAAACAAACTATACCACTGAAACAGACACTCACTGTGTTAAAAATGCTGAAAAATGACACGAAAAACATCTATAATTATATGCAATGGATTAGACTGAACTGGTACCATATCATGATACTTTCCAAACCTGCTAAAACCTTTTCTGGAAAATCAACAAAACTTGCAAAAACAAATTAAAATCTGTAGAAAATATGAACGTTGTGAGGTTGACTCGTGTTGTGACGCCCACTATAACATTTCTCATTTGTCATCCGCCTGTAAATCTCTGGGTGTGTAAAATATCTGTTAAGTGTTTCACATATCAAGGAGTTTGTGACTTATCCTTTTCAAGGTATAAAGTTTCCAGCAGACTGTGGTCGTTCTTTTATTCTAACCTGTTTGAACAGGTACTGAAGGTCTAAAACTGGAAACTTCCCCCTAGGATGATGAACTGGTACAAGTGACTGTACAAATACAACACACCAGTGAACAAATATATACTGAAGGCAAAGTACAATAATAATAGAAATATGAAATAATGATGGGCTTTTATCTCACATTGTAATTTAATTTTTCATGCTGTGATTTTCTGTTTGGCAGCTCATACCTTTGATATGACGCTGCACCATTAGATCTTTTCTGTCGAGCTGTGTAGTTTTCAT
Source organism: Siphamia tubifer (assembly GCA_020466265.1). Classification (NCBI taxonomy): domain Eukaryota; kingdom Metazoa; phylum Chordata; class Actinopteri; order Kurtiformes; family Apogonidae; genus Siphamia; species Siphamia tubifer. The sequence continues at coordinate 27,111,059 of CM035796.1, forward strand.
TTGGTTTCGATGCATGCATTCTGCCTTTTTCACTCCACAGGAACCTTAGGAAAGTTATGCATTAATATTTATGTTCATCCTCCAGAAACTAAGGCTGGTTTAGCTCTTAAAACATTGTTATGAGGGTCTATTTTAGCTCCCGTTTCATGGTTTGAGGCCAGTTTAGCCCATCCCCCAAAGGAGAGGCCAGGGGATGTGTTTTTGGTTCATCATCCAACTTTACTCAAAAATTACTTGACAAATTCCATGAAATTTTCAAGAAAGACGCGAGGGGGTCCAGAATAGATACCATTAAATTTAGGTGAATGTAGGTCAAAGGTCAAGGTCATTAAAATGTGTTTCCACAATTTCCTTTTCATTCCTGCATACTCTGTTTTGCATCTTTTTACTCTCACTGTTGGTGTGCATTGACATTAGAACCTTGAAGGACAAATTTGAAGATTGTAGGTCAAAGGTCAAGGTCACAACAAAGGTCAAAGTGGTGTACCCTGCCTTTGCCCATTGTAGCTGGATTAGGCCCCCAGTGACCCCCGCGACCCTAGTGAGGAGAAAGCGGGTTTAGATGATGAGACGAGACTTTTTGAACTGTTCGCCTTAGATACCTCCAATGAGCACCAATCTGCTTGTCTTTCAACTCTCCATCTTGTGTACAGATTTTGATCTATTGTTGACCCTAAAAGTTTGGGGGTCACTCGGTCAATACCTATAATGCTAAAATGGACTACAATGGAAAAATTAGAAGGAAGGAGAATGAGACCAAGACTTAGTTACTATTATTGACAGATAGGAAACCTGGCATGGGCTTCAAAATGGTATCGTGACCTTTGACTTTGAGTGACCTTGAAAGATCATGGTCACATGATTTTAAATGGTCATACTCCCAAAAGAGTGAAAGACTGCAAATAAGTACTCAGTTATTATTGTTGACGGATAGGAAGCCACATGTAGACTCCAAAATGGTATCATGACCTTTGACCTTGAAAGTTCAAACCCATAATCTCAAGTTTTGAGGTGGAGATGTCCATTAAGAGCTAAAACGATTGTGATGGAAGGAATTACTTGTGCCTGGCACCACTTGTTTCAGCTCTGATGGTTCTCTGGGTAATTAGTTCATCTCAGTTTTTCTTCTTTTCTTTCTTTTTTAAAAAGAAATGTATCGGTTTTTACATATATATTTCCATACATTTACTATAGTATATTATAAGTTATATTAATATTATATTAGATTACATATATGTGAATATAGTAGGTTGATTATAATTGATTATGAACATTACTATAGAGATGCCTTTTATATTTAGTATTTGAGACAGTGGTGTCGCCTGATTCACAATAAATCCAAATCTATATGATCTATCTCCTTTATTTTTTTTGGTGAATATTTATATTACTCTACATCAGGGTCTTGTTTTATATTTACATCCATCTGTGCATTATGTAAATTGGTTAATGTGCACAGTCACTACCAAATAAACTAACAAAATTATTTCTGCAAATTATGTGCATTTTTATGCAAAGCTTGTGTTCTCTTTGAAAAATAGCATTTATGGGTTTTTCATGTGTGTTTTTTTTCATTATGGACAAGATGTGAATACATTATTTGTAGGCAGTAGAAAAATGGTATTACTAGTGACTTTTAATATACTGTACACACACACACACACACACACATTTTTTTTTTGGTTGGTCTGTGTTTGTTTTTCTAAAAGTAAAAAAAGCCCAGCATTTTATCTTAAAACATCACAGCTCAAGTAAACTCTAACACAGAAGCTAAACTGTTGAGATATTTTCAAATCTTACTCCGGTACCAGTAGAATTTTTCTTTACAATGACGATTATGTCTTGGCATTATTCTCTATGTATGTACACTCATAGTGTAAATCATAAATCAACTGCTAAAACACAGACTTATTAGTCTTGGAAAAATAGCACAAAGCAACAAAAATGGGTCAACAATAAAGTCCAGGGTCTATATGTAATATTTCTACATTTGAATATTGAAAAATAACCTCAAATTCTCATTATTATTTCGAAATAAGATCCATGAAATTCTGCCAAATACGTCAATGTATTGGATTGTAGAAATGTGAACTAAATGTATATACACTGGTGGTTGGCACTAGGTCATAGACGGAATCAGGATGGAAGTAACAGAATCCAATATGGCAGCTACCGAGTTAATACCTGCTGATCAACATTAATGGGCAATAATTTTTACTCCTGGATCAAAATCTGAAGCCAGTGTATTTGATATGACTGAACTGAAAACTAAAATATACCGAAAGAAATTAATATTATTGGATGCACACCTGAATAATGAAAAATAAAAACCATTATTACATATCCATTCATTTATTTGATGTATTTGGCAAAATTAATATATTATATAATGTAGGCTTACAAGACAAACAATAAGTTTGTTTTGATCATAATATCAGTGTCATTATTTTCTATCTACTATATAGTAGGCCTAGAGTCATTTAGTCATAATGATAGTTTTTGTTATGTTAGCTAACTTAAACGATAACTAGCTTGTCTGCACCAGCCGCTATTGACAAAAGATTGTAAAATAAAAAATACATGTTATGCAACAATGAGGTACATAATCCATCAAATAGACATAAACTAAGATAATACAATGATTTTCATATTTTTTATATCTCCATTAACAAAGAAAATACTGCATTCTGGGTAACCCTTGCTCTCAAGGGTGGTGTCGTGGAGTCTCAATATTGAGGGCTGTACACCCCTCAAACTTGCCTCTCAACTTCAACATTCTTAGAATTGGGACAACACTTACACTTCGTGAGAGCGTCCATTTTCAGATCGAAGGTTAAGGGAGGATTTGGAATTTGCCCTATGTGGGTTCTGATACCAGACCGACCCCTGTTGGTTGGAGTTTGTAATATCAAGACTAGAACCATTTGATCCGATATGCAAATATATTCAGTGCAATTTTCAAAGTGAAATATTAAAATGTTCAGCCTTTCTGTACAAATTTCTAGCTTAAGCATCCACCACACAGCAAAGCAATGCCGGGAAATGATGAAGAAGCTTAAACAGGATTATAAAAAGATTAAAGAAAATAATAACCAGAGTGGGTCTGATCGAAAAATAATCTAGCGGTACAAGATCCTGGACGTTCTCATTGTCCACAGACTAACATATGCTGTGAATCACTTTGAATAGTGAATGGGCTTAACCTAAATACAGACAATATGAATAGTCTGCACCAGGTCATGAATATGGGCACAAATGTCGACCATTTACTTCCTGTCAAAGACCTTCAGCCTGCTACTATATGTGCCACAGTAGACCTGGGTAATTTAATTGTGTATCCAGGGTAATACTTCTTTAAAAAAAAGAACCACTGCCAGATCTCTATTATTGAAACTGATTTCACCCCTGCATTGAACATTTGTCATCTGTATTACCCTACTTAGTGACTGAACAGTTATGCAGTGTCTGTTTATGAAAAAGATTAAGAGCTCTTGTAGGGTGCTTCTCAAAAATGAGCTGGAGAAACAAATGTTCCACTGGAGGTAATTCTATTGTATTCATCATTTCAACAAAATGGCAAAAGCAGTGCCAGACACTATTAAACAACAGAGTAAATCTCTAAGGAGATTTGAAAGTGCATGTAATGGCACAGACTCCTTAAGAGAGTACGAGTAGGGATTAAATCATTTTAATCTTGATAATTACTAATTTATTTTCTCGAAACCACTTTGGTGGAGGTCTGTTTTCCCCTTTTGGTTTTAAGGGGATCAGTGAACATGAAGGCCTATCTACAAGATCTGACGCATCCAGATGTAAAATCCCATATAAATGTATAATGAAGCTCTTGAAAATGTACCCAGGTCAAGGTTATCTAACTATGAACGCACAGCACAGCATGTTGTAAGTGAGTGGGTTCCTGTTTTTTGTTTTTTTTTTAAACTGCAGGGCATCCTAAGTTAGTAAGCAAATCACAAAATAGAAAATAAACCTATGTGTTTGCGCCTTAATTTTTTATTCACAAGGAAAACCACAGCACATTCACTGGAATGTTTCCATCTCCACATCCTACCTTCCACTGCTTTGTCTTAGATGAGGAGATAGAGTTAAACCCAGGCAGCGTCTCACAGAGTTTTCAATGACATCTAAGTTCAACGCTGCAGATACAAACATAGAGTACAAGGGCATTTAATAAACCACATCAGAATGCACAGCAGTGGTCTGTTTGGTAACGTCTCTCACTATAGGAAGAAAAATGTCCCATTAAAATTGAAGGAAATACTGATGTTTCTAAACTATACACACAGAAATATTGGGAAATATCATAGCTACAGTTGTAAGATGCTCATTTACATTTGCGTACTAAATGAAATGTTTGGAAAGTGGTAGAAAATTATTGTTTACAGTCAAAGTGCAAAACATGTTTTAGAAATTTAGATTGAAGATTAGATTTTTTTAAGTATAAAACATCTCTGAGGCATTTTGGAAGGAAAAATGTCAATTTAACCCATTGACACATACTGGTTACTACAGTGGACAGTTCTTCTACAGTTGTTCTCTTGTATATTCATGGGTTTTGTTGTTTTAGTTCCATATCAGTTAGTTCATATCATTACTGTAACTGGTCTGTTTTTAACCTGTGAGCAGGAAATAAATCTGCAAACATAATAACTCTGACATAGTTTCTTGAATTTCACTCACGTGTTTGACAGAAGTAGAATGAAACTTTTCTTTATATTACTTTTATTCTGTTAATTATATAGTTATTTGTATTTGTTCAATGACAGAATCAACTCATTTTGAGCCATGAACTGTCAACATTCATCATGAATGTGACCAGTGAAGCCATCAGTGTTTTCTTCTACAAATATGATGGAAAAGATTTGGAATGTTATAGAAACCAGAGGTGTTAAAAATACCCCCATTCTGTACTTAAGTAGAAGTACAGCTACTTATGTAAAAAAAAAAATTATAAAAAAAAATACTCTGGTAAAAGTAGAAGTACTGATTCAACAACTCAACTTAAGTAAAAGTAAAAAAAGTAACATTTCTGAATTTCAGTACAAAAGTAAAAAAAGATTTTGTTTGTTTTGTTTTTTTTGCCATGAACGCAATAATACTTATTTAACCAGGAGAAATCTGAAAAGTTTCAAAACTCTGTAAAATAAAAAATAAAGCCTTTAAAAGTGAGTTACTGTGTAGAAATTGTGGACAGGGCATTTAGAACAATATATATATATATATATAATATACATACAATATACTATATATATATATATACATGAGATAAAAAATGCAGAATTTTGACATAAAATGTTTCAATTGTGAAATTAAGTCATAATTATGAGATAATAATCATATAACTCTAACTTATAAAGTCACAGTTTCTCTCCTCCACTTATTCTCTCTCTATTCTGAGAATGTAACCCTAACCCCCCCCCCCCCCCCCCCCCCCCCCCTTTCAAGTGAAGATACGTCCGCCAAGGAGGTTATATTTTTGCCAGAGTTTGTTTGTCTGTCTTTTAGTAAGATAACTCAAAAACTTATTAACGAATCTTCATTAAATTTACAGGGTAGTTGATAATGGAAATGATTAGATTTTGGTGGTGATACTGAAGAGATCTTGGATTCTTCTAAATTTTATATTGCGGTAAATGGAGAATAAATTTCAAAGTGGTCCAGAATCCAGAATCTTTTCCAGATCACCACCAAAATGTATTCATTTGTTCCTTGGGACACTCCCAACACATCCTGAAAATGTAATCACAATGCATACATAACCTTTTGAGTTATCTTGCTAAATAACAGACAGACAAACAAACTCTGGCAAAAACATAACCTCTTTGGTGGTGGTAAAAAAAAAAAAAAACTCAAATCAATCATCACTTTAAGAAGTGGCCAATTAATGTCAGAGTTGACAACTTTAATTTGTTTCTCAAATGACTGTTATAGCTCGACATCCAGAATATGAAGAAAAACACAGTTAAATGTACAAGGTTTTGGTTTTTTTTTTTACACTAAACCTATAGATTTATCATCATCAAGAAGCGGACAAAACCAGTTACTAAAATATAAGAAGCTTGAAAACCCAAAATGATTACAAATGTAAATTTATTCCATTCATAGTCCAATTAATTTGCACATGCAGTAACGTCAATTCATCATGTATTCCAATAGTATCCAAAGGAATAAACATTTATTACATTTGATAACTTTATTTTAGACTTTGTTGCAGTTTAATTTATTAGTTTGGTCTTTTTCTGGGCTTGTAGGTTTTTGTTTTCTCCATTTAAACCTCATATTTATATTTGGAAATTCCTGAAGAGCATCACCTGTGTGTTTTTTATGATGCTTCTGTTGCTAAGGATGAATTTCATTTTTCATTCCATTTCCCTTTGTGCTAAAAAAAAAAAAAAAAAAAAATATGTGCGAACAAACTTGAAACACATATTTGTCTGATGAGTTGACTTTTATTGTAGAGACGATTGTTTTGCAAATAGGTGTTTAGCCATTGAAACAGGCGACACTGTATGTTGATGGGATGTGAACTGTGTTTGTTTAGGATTTGTGGAAGTGTGTGTCATAGTTTATCATGTGCCATGTGGTAAACAATACTCCAAAAAGCTGGTAATAGCATGTAATGTATCAGGGTTCCCACTTTTTCTCTGAACTTTTTTCCTACCACATGTTCAGCCGCTACATCGAGTTATGTTATATATACACACACACACACGCACACACACACACACACACACACACACACGCACACACACACACCCTTCTCTGGAAGTGTTTTTTTTCTGCAGTTGTAACTTGCATTTACCCAGATTGTTTCTGTGTTTATTACTCAGACATTTGATGCAGTTCATGGCTAATTATACTGGTCTATAAATTGAATGCTTTCAGAATAAAACTAATGAACTATTCCCACATGTGTTACTGATAAAGAAAACTCAAGTCTTAAATGTTGGTTTGCTCAAGATTCCAAGATACGTCTGGGGTCAACTTTTTATTTTACTGATTATTTTTGTTCATTTTTCTTCTTTTTTACTGAATATTTTGATCATTTTAGTTCCTTTATTTGATTATTTTGTGTAATTGTCTTCTTATTCTACACATTTGCTGTTTGTTTTGGTCAATTTTGTGGATTACTTTGGTAATTTTTGTTCAATATCTTGATTATTTTGTTAGTCTCTCATCATCTTTACCACCGTCCAATCACACTGGTCTACAAGTCAAATGTTTCTGGAATAAAAACTAATGAAATGTTCCCACATGTCTGTTACTGATAAAGAAAACTCAAGTCTTAAATGCTGGTTGGCTCAAGTTTCCAAGATAAGTCTGGGGTCAAAATGTGAAATTCGTAGAATGAACAAGAGAATAGGTTTTAGTCTAAAGGAATATTGGTCTTAGATCTCAGATGTATGGAGCAAGACAACTTTAGTGAGAAGGTCACTTATCCCTCGTTCATCGGGGGTGTAACAGAAAATTTTAAACTACATTTTGTCTTCCCTCTAATTTGCTGAGTAATTGTTTTGTGTCATTTTTGAGTTTGCCTTTATTTAACTGCTTCTCATTTTCAATAAAGACCTGGAAATATAGAGATGGAGAACCAATCACTTACACATATGGGTAATTTGGACTAACAACTTGACCTACTGTCCTAGTGCATGGACAGAACCTGCACAGTGATGCAGACTCTGCATGGAAAGATTCCTGCTGTTGGAATCAAACTCAGGACCTTCTGTGACGTGCCAGCACTAACCACTGCATCACCCTGATATACTCAATAACAGCAGTAATCTGATTACATCTGATTAAGTAAAATACAACAAATGAAATGTTCCCACATGTCTGTTACTGATAAAGAAAACTCAAGTCTTAAATGCTGGTTGGCTCAAGTTTCCAAGATAAGTCTGGGGTCAAAATGTGAAATTCTTATAATTAACAGTAGAATAGGTTTTAGTCCAAAGGAATATTGGTGTCAGATCTACTTCAAAACACTGTCTGCACATTATGATCCATTCACTTTACAGGTTCTTTCTAGTGGAATATTTACTAATCATTATATACATGTACATAAACCACCATATATATGGAATAACACACCATCATATTAAAAACATGAGCTAACCAGCACTTTTGTCATTTATTTTTTCATTCATCTTATTAAAGTATGTAAGATTTAACATGTCTGAAGCAGATATTAAAAAAAAAAAAAAAAAAGTAGATCAGTGTTCTCTATCTCCTTTCCCCCTGTCTGCCTTATGTCTTAGTTGTTTGTGGGTAAAGTGATCTGCACAGCCTCAGTAGGTACCTTTATGTCTGCTGTTCCTGTGAACTGAAGTGCTCTGCTCTGGACCTTCAGGCAGGAGACTGTGAAACCAGCGTCGATGCAAGTGTTGAACCCCGAGGCTCCGAGACGCCGGCCAGTGTCGCCCTGCCTTTGCCCCCCCTCCAGACGCAGCCTGAGTCTGAGCCTGAGCAGCGGCCCATCTGGAGCGTGCCCTGACGCCCAGGCCGGTGGTCCTGAAGGCAGTGGGCGGCGCTGCAAGAGACAGCAGAGGCGGCAGGCTGGCGAGGTTTGGCTGCATTACTCTGATGCTGGAGCGCTGCAGAAGCAGGATGCTGCCTGCCATCAGATAGGCAATTCCCAGGCAGAGCAGCAGCATCTGGGCCCTCTTCAGAAGGCAGTGCAGTTTGTAGAGGACCATCACCATCCCCACAGTGTTTACCACCTCCAACCTCAGTGGAAGGCCATTTCACTGACGAGCAGGGATGAGGAAATCGATCAACTCAGAGCTTCATAATCTCAGAAACAGCCAGAGCATCTTGAGAAGAACCCTACGTAGACTGTAGACTTTGTGCTTCATTGTCTCAACTCCTCCTCCAGATGGGGCTTTAATATCCAAGAATGTGGTCACTGAATCCAGGATGATCCTTGAGGAAAAGCTGAGGCACAAAAAAACACAGGCAGCTGGATTTAAAACAGTATTTCTTGATGTGTGAGCACTATCAAAGAGAAAAGGGGTATACGCCTGGGGGGATTAGACGCACAGCTCGTGTTGACATATGGGCTTGTTTCTGTCTTGCATCATCTTGCAACACATCCCTCTGTGTCGACTGCTTCATTGCTTTCATTCCAGTCATTTGTATTTAGCCAAAATTGTGTGTTCTGCAGTTCCTTGTAATTTAGTGGGGAAATGTATTGTAAAATTGGGAATTGAATGCTCTCCAGTAAAACCACCAACCTTTAATAACTCACAAAACAGATTGGCTTTCAATCCACAGATTCTTTTTATGCATTGCCAGTATCAGATAATATTAATTCTAACATTGGCGATATCTGGCAGCTTAAAACAAATCTAAGACTCAGTTATCAGAGTCAAATGACATCATGTGATAAAGAACTGTCTGGAGAGCGCATTATGGGCGCTTATGAAATGGGGATTATCATCATAGCAGTATACAGAATATTCCTGTTCTCATCTGTGGAGAGATGAACAAGTGATGAGTCGAAAAAGGAAGAACCCCCCCCCCCCCTACAATTATGAGTAGATCAGTGCGGCTGCATGTGACAAAGAATTAAAAAAAGGATCTAAAACAGTTGCAGTTTTTCTACTGCTCTGAATCCTGATACTGGAACCGGAGATAAGAGCAGTGAAGTGGACTTAAGGAAAGGTTTCCACCTGAGTTTGTGTCACACTGCCCCCACTCTTAACTCCACACAGAAGCCTGTTCTTTCACTTCAGATGATCCACTAATGCTTCGTTGCCATCACGCACCGTCATGCCCTTCAGCTCTACTTTTCATTTCAGGCCTCTTTATGTTATTTCTTTGGAAACACAGCGGACACAGTGTACAACTCCCACACCCACAACCACCACAGCCCCCCCCCCCTAAAAAAAAAAAAAAGTAGGGGTGCGGTGCTCCCGAGGATAGAAGCAACAGTTTGCACAATGATCAGTCCGAGTGCCCAAGTTATGTTGAACTCCAAAAATGTACGCGTAAAATGACTTGAGCGTTGCGCAAAAAAAAACCCCGAAAAAAAAACAAAAAAACACAACGCATTCGCCAAAACACCTGCCTGTTGTTTAGGGGGCTTTTTTCAACACGGATGGATGAGAGCTTTAAAGGGAATAAACAACGAGAATAAACACGTATCACCCATTTAAGAAACCGAGGTCTTCCATCTTAAAAAAAAAAAGCCCTCTCACTGTGCTTCCTCCATTTACAGTAGAGGATGTTTTAATATGCGGCTTACCTTCAGTGCAGGAGTGTTACGCACGCGACATCCTCTTATCGTGTGATCACTTTATCAGTTTATGGCCGTTAAGATCTGTGGAGGGTTTTTTCCCCCCGCTTTATTGTCCAGTGAAGGTCTGTTCAGATCTCAGCATTTCCCCTGTGCTGCTGTTATATAAGCGGTCCTCTCTCTCTCTCTCTCTCTCTCTCTCTCTCTCTCTCTCTCTCTCTCTCTCTCTCCGTCGCTCTCTGAAAGGCTGGCACGGCGATATAAAGCACCAGCGAGTGTGTGGTGTGAGGAGGTGATGGGGGAGGAGGAAGGAGGGAGGGAGGTGTGAGAGGGGGAGGGGGGGGGGTAGTCACTCTCATTTGCATTGGTGATCTGAACGCGTCACAGCTCCTCCACACACACACACACACACACACACACACACACACACACAGACAGAGAAGATCGTGTCCAGTGTCCACAGCTCGCGTCGGTTTTTACAGTAAAATACCACTCACCTCTCACCTACTCTGGAACGTTTTGAACCACGATCTTAACATAAATCACTTTGGGAAAATGTCCGAGTGGTGTGAGGAAAAGAGGTCACTTTTCTCCAAACCAGCAGCTCTTTCTTTATTTCTTTCTCTTTGAAGGACATTCAGGTCTTCTCACGCATGTCCTCTAGGGTTGTTTTATTTTTTAGTTGTTTTTTTTTTTTTTTGACTGAATCTAAATCTCTTAGGTCCCATCGAGATGAAACATTTGTCACATTATCCGTTCATGCTTCTGCCTAAGTTTGATTCATGTTGGATAGACGTGGTCATGCGTTTTGATGGGAGTCCATTTCAGCACCATGGACAGCTCCTGTCACGTACAAACTGAAATGAACATCATCATCGTCATCATCCAGCCTCAGACTATAAAGACCATCAGACTATAAAGACCACCTCATCATATATATGATCTGAATACCAGTGTTCTAACGGCTTCAATGGTGCTGACTGTCAGAAGTGTGTGTTAATAATGCACCGCAGAAGTCTTCAAATGTTAAACGGGTCTGAGTCTCTAGACATTAAAAAAAACGTATATTTCATAAAACATTAGAAGAGATTTTCAATCACTTTAAGACTACTTCACTTTGATGGGATGTAAAGTTAGAAATGGTCAACATTTCTAACTTTTACACATTTGTTCTATTTCTATTTTTCATGAAAGCAAATACAACCTAATTAAAGCAGTTGTTCAGAAGCAATACTAATAATGATTAATAAATATAAAGGACTGGCCCTTGTGTTAATTTATAAAGAGAAAACATGGAGCAAATGAACAGAAATGCACTGTAGAGAGCAGCAAATCCAACTGATGTCTCTTCATATGTTCTGTATTTCTGAAGATGCACAATTGTGGAAGCGTTAGATCTGAACTGACCACTGAACGGTTTGATTTTTAATGAGAAATGCGTCCAAAAGTGGGAAGAAGAGCAGAACTAAGATAGAATTTAAATGGCTGAATTACTTGGAAAAGAAACGTGAAGGTAATCCTAGAATGAATCGTCGTTCGACCTCTAGTATTAGATCTTTTGTTATTTATTTTTTGTTTTCTAAAGGTCTAAAATGGTTATCTGCTGAGAGTGCTGGTGGTGGGGGGAGTAGCTCTTTTATTATTGAGCTGTTAACTTTCTGTTGTAGTTCTAGTGTTGGGAATTAACCAACAAAACCACTTAATATCCAGTTCTAGTCCCTCTGTAAATACAAGAATAATCAACAAATGGTCAGTTTTATTTACAGACATTATAGTTGTTGGTTTAACCTCAGATTTAGGAAAAGTTTGGGAAGTTTTTGCTCTGACAAAATCTACTTGCTTTAACTTTTTACCAGAACCTTCCACCTGTAAATATATTATTTGAGTGCATATAGTCTTTTACGATACTTTTTTTTAATGATGTATTTCTTTCATGACATGTTGTTTTTATTGATAATTTATTTTATTCATGATTTCATTGTGGTATAGAGGAAAACTGTTAAATTCATTGTTTCTCACAATGGCAACAACATTTTCTTTTCTAAATGTGCCTTTTAAACAATTATCAGAATGATTATTACCCCAAGGGGAGGCAATGGGTAATGTCTTTGGTGATGAGGTCTTATTACCTCTACCAAGGAATGGCAGCGGTTATGTTTTCACCACAGTTTGTCTGTATGTCTGTTAGTAAGATAATTATTATTTTGACTTGAAATGAACAAAACACATTTGGTAAGATTTAGATTTTTACAGTGTAATGGGAACAATTTCATATCTCTATAAAAACATCAATTTTGTTTCAATTTACTTAAAACGTGGCACATAAATCGAGGCAATTGATCAGTACATGCATAGACATCATATCAAATAGATCAATGCCAAAATAAGATACAACATGTGCAAGGGGCGGGGTTTGTTATGTTTGGCACCACTTATTCATACCTGATCTAAAACAAAGTTACACTCTGATACTATTTTTATTATATTTTTAGCACTTGCCCTGTTTTATGAGTTTTATTTTTGCCTCTTGAGATTAAATGACAGATTGAGATTAATATTTTTTCCCAAAACAAAGAAAAATCTGCATGAAACCACTTAAAATTGCCATGAATACTTTTTAAATTAGTCAAATAAACCTTCAGATTTGACTGGAAGTGTGTGTTTGTACCAACACGTCTTACTGCAGTTTGATTTCTGACTTGCAAAGTGAGAATCATTCTGCCTCCAGTCGATAATCTCACTACTTGGTCTTTGCTGTGGTACAAAAATATTGAGTCCCGAAAAGTGACCTTCTATTTACTATTTCTAAATACTTTTCTTTGACCTTGATGGAAAATGTGATGGTAAGTAAAATACAAAGAGTCCGCACATGCTTATCTTGACGTAGGTGAAATTACAACATCCTGAGTATGGACGACAAGAAACAAATCTTGGTGTTATTTAAATGACTGATATTTAGCTTTTTTTAAAGCAGAGTTATGCATTTTAAAACCTCTCCCTGTGGTCTACATCAACTGTAAATGTTCTGCTTAGGTCTGAATTCTTCATTAATTCAACTCCACATGTCCATTTTCAAACTAATTTACACGTAATGACACATGAAAGCGCTGGCCTTTTAAATGAGCCACTTTAGGCTCCGCCCCTCCAGCTTGTTTGCTGTGCTGCTCTGTCCCCTTCAACCAACAGCTGAAAATTTTAGGTAATCGGCTCAAATTTTGGACATATTTTCAGTTTTTACTTCACTGCTGCTGACAAACAATTGATGTCATACTCAGACAAATGTTCATCGAAAGTCTTGACCTTATATGTGCAAATGTCATGATGTAATTAGTTGTAAATGTAACAAATTAAGAAGGAATTAAAATGAGTTGGAGAAATCTACTTGATTTTTGCCAAAATTAATATATACGTAGATAGGTTAAAATTCATACTGTATGAATTATTAGGGTCCAAATACACAAATAAATGATTCAGAGGCTTAAAAACAGTGGGTTTAGCTAAATATGACCCATTTTATAAAGAATAAAAATAGCTATAAAATGATTAAAAAAGGGGGGGGGGGGGGGGGGGGACAACAATAAGAATAAATGAATACATTGTTTATTTTATTCTGTTTAGTTTATTTTAAATGAGCATTAGATGTCATTTTCACACAAAAAAGTTAAATCTGTATGAAAACACTTATATTTCCTGAACATGAATATGTGAGTACTGAGAAGTGTCTTCAAAATTGGCGAGAAAAGTAAAAGAAAAGCAAAAGTAGGAAGAAATTGAAATGAATGAATTACCTAGAAGACAAAAACAAAGTCAATACTAGAATCAATAATTTATTATTTTTTAACACATTTCCTTTTGTTAATGTTCCTTTTTCTAAAACTATTATCCGCTGTGAGTCTCTGTGTGTTACCAGTGGTGTTAGTGAGTTGTTATCTTGCACTGAGCAGGTGTACTGTACATACATTTATATAGAGTGACACTGCCTCCCCCGCTGAGCCAAACACTTCTTTTTTGATCAGCGTTAATAAAGCTTGGCCTCAGGTTTTTTCCCATGGTTATTCTATAGAGTCGCATCATAGTGTAAATGCACTTGTATGCATGAACAGATGCACAACAGCAACAAAGCTAAACCACAGGAGTCCATTGTGGGAGGACAGAGTGAGTCTGCCTGTTTGTAGTGATTACTTTTCCCTTCGTTGTATCCTCTCCTCACACATTTATCTCTCCTCTCACCCCCTGCTTGCTTCAGCAGAGGACGACACCATCTGTCCCCAACAGTGCAGTGAGTTTAACCTTATTCCAGCCTTTGGTTCGGCTCACCATCGGACCGCCGTAGAGCCAGAGCTGTCAATCAACGGCCTAGATGCCACAGCTCATCTCTCTCATCTCAGCCTTTCTGTGCTGTCTCTCAGACACTGATCACCTCAGACAAGACAGAAACACTTGCTGCTGTCTCTCTGCAGTACAACGCTCCACACTTCCCTCCAGTCTGCTCTTACCTTTCCTGCTCCTCCTCAATTACACTGTCTGCTCGTTACCACACTTTCACTTATGAATCACTGCATAGACTCAGAAATGAAGATTTGCACAAGGAAATTATTCATATTTTGCTTTATTTTTATGCTATATTGTATGATTATGTTTCTAATACTGCTTACCAATTGTCATTTTTTACAGCTCATGCCTCAATAGAAATGAGGTGTCAAACATGTGGCCTGCGGGTGAAAATCAGCCCATAAATGGGTCCAGTCCAGGCCTGTTGCTGGATGAATTTGCAGGGTGGTGCAAATCATTTTAGTTAACATAAGGGTGGCTGTGGCTCAGAAAGTAGAGTGGGTCATCCAGTAACCAAAGGGTTGGTGGTTCAAATCCCACTCATGTGCTGTTGTGTTCTTAGGGAAGACACTTCACCCTCCTAGCCTCCAGTGTTGCCACTCACACTGGTGTGTGAATACTTATTAATGTTCAGTGGTGGTCAGAGGGGCTGTCGGCACAAAATGGCTGCCACGCTTTGCCAGTTTCCCCCTGGACAGCTGTTGCTACATGTGTCGTTTTTCACCACCAGAGTGAGCATATAAGAGTGAATGAATAATGGGTCCCTAATTTAAAGCACTTTGAGTGGCAAATAAAGTACTATATAAATCCAATTCATGATTATTCCTGACACACTTTTACCTCCAGTTTAACTGCTGGGTTAAATATACCCTAACAGTATATATGTGAAACATGAAGGGGGATGATCACAAATATGTAAGATGAATCATTTTCATTGTGAGAATGTAAGAGTGAATGAATGATAGATCCACTGTAAGTGCTTTGAGTATGCATTCATAGAAAAGCATTATATAAATGTATCTATAATCTATAATCTATTATTATTATTATTATTATTATTGTTATTATACAGAACAATATAATTCCAAGTGAGTCTGACCAGTAAAATAGTTTCACAATAACTGTTATAACAAGAACATTATGTCATTAGTGAAATGGTGGATGGAGTAATATAGGACATTTTATTTATTTATTTCAAACATACAAAGAACAAATAAAAACAAAACAAGGCAAAATAAGTATAAATAAAAAAAATAAAAATAAAAAAAAAACATTGAAATGACTAGAATCAATGTTCAAGTACATGTCAAGTCTGAATGTTGGCATATAAACTTATTTAATTTTACCCATAAAAGTGATTCTACACATTTATCACTACCTTAATGTAATAAACAATACATTTTTCTGAATTTTAGGCATTCAGCCACAACCAATAGATGATGTAGTAATTGAATTATGTACAACAAATGATTATAGTAGTAGAGTTATACAAACAGACTTCAACAATTCAACATTTTCTTTCAATAACTTCAGCATATACATGTCAATACAACAATAGTCATAAATAAACAGCCTTCATTGTCATTAATTACTGTACTTCACAAGAGTCAATTATCCACCTTTCTATTCACCCATTCACACACACACACTCATACACCAGTAGACAGCTCCTGCCAGTGTCTTGCCCAAGGACATTTCATGTGGACAGTCAGAGCCAGGATTTGAACCGTGAGCACTTTGGTTATTGGACGACCAACTGAGGCACAACCAGTCCCCCAAAAAAGGATAATTCAATGAAAATGTGAGTAATCTCAACACATATTAACCTGAAATGTCTTAAGACAAATACAGTGAAGACATTTCAACATCACTGGTGTCAAACTAATATAGTTCAGGGGACACATACAGACAAAGGTGGGAAGTAAATGAGTAAAAGTATTTCATTACTGCAATTAAGTAGATTATTTTAAGTATCTTTACTTTACCTGAGTATTTTTCTGGAAACCTTTTACTTATACTCCCCACATTTTTGCATAAATATCTGTACTTTATTCTGAGAATTCAAGGAGTATAGACTTATTATTTTTACCAAACTAAACACATGTGAGTCTCTTCAGAGGGAACTACAAATGGAGGATAGAAATGGTCACTTTCAATATCATAACAATGACTTTTATTCCCCCAGGAAGATGATTCACGAAGTTGAAGAGCGGAAAGAAGCTAGCTGAGCGAAAGAGCTAATTGAATTAGCAACATGGCAGAAAAAAACACGCTTTTGCTTTATTTGTACTTTGGTTTCGATGTACCACTGAAATCTGTTGTTCGTTGTCATCTTCATCCTCGTACGATTCACAGTCGTAGACATATGGTTGTATCTCTGAAGACATGATATTTAATCCACAAAATTTCTGTGAAGCTGTGAAATGGCAGAAAAAGTCATAGACAGGCCACTGTGGGCTGGCACCACTCAGCTGAGGGTTTGACGTTTCCTGTTTTTTTTCTTGTTTAGAAACCAATCAGAGGTTCCTTATTAATGCATCAGAAATATTTGCAAGCAACACTGGAAAAGCCAATCCTTCAACCACTAGTCCCTGTTAGAGAAAACAGCTTTCAGCTTAAAACAGCTTGAAACAAGACGACTATAACCTAATTTTTCACAAAACTGACGCACAATGCATTCAACTATAGTGATGAACACAGCAATATAAATGAAATAACGATAGAAGTTGACCTTTAAAAGAAAAAGCAGGTTCATAGTTGTTGAGATGATACATATTTTCATCATATAATTTGAAAAAGAGGGCAAGGGTATTATGTCTTTAAATTATTATTGGGTTGTATGTTGACGTTGGTCACCATCAGGTTGTCCTTTACATTCTTAACTCAGCAAACCACTCTAATTTAGTTTCATTTCACACTTTCAGTGCAAAGCATAGAATGTATTCTGCATTGCTCCTTCAGCAGTGTCCTCTGTTATTCTCATGACCTTCACTGTCATCTTTTCCTCTTACAGTCGGACAGAGTAAGTGCAAAAGGCTCCACATCAGTGAAAGAATGTGGGCTGGATGACTTTCTTTTAGTACTTTTAATTCCCCCTCCTTCTTTATTCCATTTTCCTCTGCTGATAAAACAAACCCTCAGTAAAAACGTTGAGTATATGCTTTGTCATGTACAGGTACATGAGAGAGTTTTAAATCCAAAAGCCTGAATGTCAAGATTCTTTAGAGGCATATTTTAGCTTCTAATGTTGTTTGGAAGGTGTGAGTCACAGCGTGTACAGGGGCTATTTGTAGAAATACTGAGCCCATGAGTTTCAGCTGGATGTATGTAAGGAATGTAAGGAAAGGTGAAGCCTCCAATTTAGTGGTTGAACTATGGTAGAAGCTGTGGAAACGGGTTTACACCTTATTTTAGAGATGGGGTGGTGAGTTTAGTCATGAGAACTACTGCTCCCCCACATCCAGAGGAGCAGGATGAGCAGCTGCTTTGTGGTTTTGAGTCTGTCTGTCTGGATGCCTCCTTATTTTCGGTGCTATAAAGGAAGGAGGGCTGGGGTTAAACATGGCAAATTAAAATAGAATAGACTTTATCTGTCATTGTAACAAGTATAACAAATTTAAAACGCAAACCAGTCAGTGAATGAGAAGTAAAAACAAGTTGATGATGATATTTGGGTTGCAGTCGGTCGAGTCATTTGTCGTTTCAGATAAACATTAAAATAACTTGATAAATACGCTTCATTAACTGAATTTCCGTGAAGGTGACGTACAACGTCGTCAGTATCCTACGGTGTGGAGGGAGCAAGAGAGAAAGTCAAGTTGGGAGAGTGGAAGCTCCGGTAACATACAAACAAAAATGTAAGGTTTGGGACACATTCACTGAGAAGATGATGAGCGGCTCCCAGTGTTTGGGTGTTACAGGTTACCAACCCCAATGGCATTGGATTTTACCATGGAAAAAAATGCAGATATGTGAGTAAGGTTGTTTGATGTTCATAAAGACCATTGATTACATTTTTAAAATGCAGGCCGAGAAGCGGCTCAGGTTCGTTCTTTTCAAATATATTAATTGCGGTCCGAGTTTTGGGCAGGGTCGTTAAAAAAGTAGTAAGTTGCGGGTTGTTTATACATCGACTCACGGATCACTGATATAAATTTTATATATTGTAATTTAAGAAGCACACACTCAACTTCACTTTCAATCCCCAAGTCCTACTTGAGTGCAGAGGTGATTGCGGTCAGATAAAATTGTTTTCAAATCTAGGATAAGATAACATATAATTTATTGTCCCCATGGGGAAATGTTTCCTGGACTCCATTGAGCTGCAGTGTACAGGTGGACAGAGTAAAGAAGAGCCAACAGAATAAAATGGAAAAGTACCATATCAAATACATGGGACCCAGCATGTCTGTGTGTGTGTGTGTGTGTGTGTGTGGGGGGGGGGGGGGGGGGGGGCTGTGTAAGGTCCACTGCATAGACGATAGGAGTCAGACATTGAAAACATGTAGTGTCACTTTCATTTCACACCAGCATTAGTTTTGTTACTTATGGGTGCCCCCCCCCCCCCTCAAGGTGTAAACCCCATCTCCCCACAACAAATCAATAACATAGTGAATTTTATAAAGGTCCCACATGGTTTCACTTTCATGGGGCCCACAATTCCTAGCGGCGCCTCAGCTTCTTAGTGAGGTGTTTTGATCCTTGGTGACCTCTTAGAGTAGACAGGAGGTGGCAGAGACAGATGAGGTCTGGGCTCAGATGACCCAGACCTAGATAAAAGGCTGAAAATTTGAGTCATTTCACATCTTCAAGTTCTAATGTGTTTGTTATCTGTTCTTAAATTATGTTTTTAATGCTCATACCTGTTGGTTAAACATTCAGTTATGGCCTCAAAAACCCATAACTTAACTCATTTATCATGATTTACTAGGGGTGTAACGGTACACAAAAATCATGGTTCAGTATGCACCTCAGTTTTGAAGTCGCGGTTTGGTTAATTTTTGGTACAGTATGGAAACAAAATACAAAAGTATTTTCTTCCACAGAACGGTGTTAATTAAACCAAAAAAATGTCAATATAAAATTGGAAACAGTAAATAATTCAAAGTGTTGTTTGGTACCAGTAAGTTAAATGATATATTCTTAAATGATTAACCAAATGTTGAAATTAAAAATAATGAATTCCTTTTAAACAGTAAAAAAAACCTTTTCCTAACATCTTAAAGGTGTCATTCCGCTGAAAACTACTTTTCCACGCTCCTTTTGGAATCTGATGGGTCACCAGAGTACCTGCTGCACAAACTGGAAAGAAATGTCAGATCAAACTGGGTCATGTGCTCTCTGTGGAGATAAAGCCTTGTTTTTTTCCCTGCACATTTTCAAAACAAGCGACGGCACGAAACCTCGCTGGATGCTACTCTGGGATGGTAAACATAGATGGAGCTAGAGGGGAGGGGGAGTGTTCCTTCACGCATTCTGAGCCAATCAGAGACGCCTCATCACTGTGACATGGACACGTATGAGGACGTACCGGTAAACTCTGTTATTTGACCTCAAGTCATTTTTCTACCGTCACCTCCACATGATATGCACATGGTCACAAGAGCACGAATCACAAACGAGTCTCATAAATATTAAAGAGTCTTCCCTTCACTACTCCAATCACGTAGAAGTATCCTCGTGAATATTAAAGAGACATAGTGACACATGCAGTAGTATGCAAAAAGACATACAAACTGACTGTTTTGGTTCAGTGTAGGGCTGCACTGAACTGAACATCTGTTTTCAATGGTTCAGTACAAATACATATACCATTACAGCCTTATGATTTACTCAAATATTATGTGTCTGTGTTTGGTAACATTAAGTGCAAAACAAATATTTTCTTGTGTTGAATTTAGTGATTATGTAGAAGTTCACTGAAGCTCTAATTAAAGTTGGGTTTTTTATATCACAAACACAGAACCCTAAACCAAATGTGTCCATCCGCTGTCATTGATCCAACTTCATGGGTTTTACTGGTGAATCAATGTTGTCGAAGATGTCTGTGTTTAATAGTAACTAAGGAGCCTCTCAATGTCCTAATGGGTCAAATCCATTGACCATGAAAAGATGATAAACTGTATTTTACACCAATTATTGACATGTATTGATAGAATTAGTGGATCAACAGGAATTAAAGAAATTAAATTCACTTTTAAGAGAGTGCCTTGGAATTTTTCTTTGTTTTATGCTGTTCTCTCCCATCCAATAGAGCACCTCTAATTTTTATTACTTATTTTGAGTCCAGGTAGCGCTCCTTAAGCAAACTTTTTTTAGGAATTAAAGAGTGTTGATTAGTGGATGGTTTCAGTTATCGGTGAATGTTTGGGTGGTTATGGGTTAAATACACCTTGCTTTGACTAAAAGTAGGAATGGAGAACCCCATCATCTAAAACAGGGGTGTAAAACATATAGTCCATGGGCCAAAACTGGCCCCCCAAAAACATCAATCTGGCCCACAGGATGAAATTGCAAAAATTACACAGAAGACATTAACAGTCATGAGTGTCACAGAGTCTTGACTAGTTGTTTAGATCATAACATAAAATGCTAAACGTAGATTCCAGATGTCTGTTTCTTAATGTTTTGTGTACTTGTAGTTGTAATGTACATGTGTACGTAAGTTGAGGCTTAATGTTGTTAAAATGAAACTTTTAAGTTGTTCATGGATGTTGAGGTTGTTCATATGTTTTATGAAAGATTAACTTGTTTCATGCTGTAATTTTACTTCATTTGTTTGTTTACACTAAAGCAGAACATTTACTGTTGTTGCGTTACTTTACTGGACTGACCCATTTGAGGTAATTTTGGGCTGATTGTGGCCCCTGAATTAAAATGAGCTTGACATTTTTGATCTAAGACATCTGAAAGATTCTGTTTGAAGAGATAAAGAGAATAGTCTCAAAGTGGTTCAACGCTGCTTTGCCATGAAATGATCAAAACGACTTAAAGGGAAACTTGAGATAAAACCATTTGATTTATGTATACGAGTTGTGAAAATAGTTTTTGGTTTATTTTCAGTGGGTATTTGTATGTGAAACTATAGATCAAGAAAATGCATAATAACTAATGCCTACATTTACAAGATAAAGACTCCCTTTATCTTCCTATCGAACTTCCACTTCACTGTTTACAGTCTAGTTTTATATAGTGTGTATATTTTTTATAGACTTGGTTTTGTAACAGAGCCAAACATTAATGAATAATATTCCTACAGACTGATGCAACGCTCAGAATAAAGATCTAACTCATGTAAACTAAGTACATGTTCTGCTGCATTAACATCACATTTCGCACCAGAAAATGTTTAGAGTAGAACAACTATGAGTCTTTTAAGATAAAAAATGATGGTCCTGTCTCATTGTTGTAATTTGTTTTTGTGAACTCTGGGTCCATCAACGTTAGTGCTGCAGTGAATTGTGGGCTGTCATTCTGTCTTTTCTTATAGATGGTACAGTGTATCGTCCTTTCCTTTGCATTTAGAGAAGTCTACACAGCTCTTCTATCTCCTTCTGGGTGATTTTCCTGAGTAGAAAAAGAAGACACACAGAGCAAGAAAACACTTTATCTTTGTCGGTCTTTTGTTTGTAACAACATATCAAATGACTCAATGGTAGCTCTGTGATACAATGACACTAGTACGAAATATATAGAAATAATGATGAGTAATAGTGTATTATACAAATAGAAACATAGGAAACAGGTTTCAGCATTTTAAATTCCAACATCCAAACCATCTACTGATCTAAAATGCTTAATACCTATTCAACCACTAGCCATGTCAATCTATGTGAATAATTAATGCAAAATGCAGTTTGACTTTTTGTGGTCAGCAAAACCCATGGAGGTTTATAAAAGACACTTGTTTTTGTGTTCAGTTAATGATGTACTTTGCTAAAACAGTCTCGGTTTCTTCAGCTGTTTTCTTCTTTGATATTATCATCTTTGTTTATTCTGAGCTTTATTGAACATCGACATGATCAGTCAATTAAATAAAGGAAAATACATGATTTTTACCGGGAATGCAGAGGATAATGGTTTAATACATTTTGATCAATTACGAAAGGTTAAATGTAGAAAACATTTGTCGCATAGTTCTACTTGCAGGTCTTTAAGAGTTAAAGAAAATGATGTGATCAAAGAGAATGAACTACAATATGCAGAACACATGGCTCAAACATTAACAAAACCACTTCCAATCTTAATTTTTGGAGGCTGTACAAATCAAACATGAACATTATTTCCAACTATATTTGGAACTAAAGTGAAAGATTCTCTCATCTGAGGCTAATTATCTTGTCATGGCATCTTTAGGGAGGAAAATCTTTGTTAATTTAGAGAAAATGTATCTATTTCAAGCTAAACAAGAAGAAGAAAAAAATTAATTGTTAGCCTCTATTGTTTTTTGAGACATAAGAAGGTGTTGGAGTAGGTCAGTACTTTTCAACTTTGGGGCCGGGACCCTGCATGGGGTTGCCTGAAATTTCTACTAAACAAACAAACAAAAAAATATATATATATGTGATGAGTTGAGATCCCAATGTCATGAAAAACTATGAGTATGAACCTGAAGCACTATGGTACTGTTTATCTGTCAAATGTTCATTGTGGTCAGTTTCAGATGCTGCAGCTCTTTAATAATTCATAGTTTGAGTTATTGTTTCTTCAGTGTTAATTGTCAGCCTTGTAAATATAAGATGGACTGACTATAAATATCCTGACCAAGGGAAATACAATTCTGACTTTGTACAGTAACATTATGGATGGAGGCTTTTGTGCCTCCATCCATAATAATATTCATTCTATAGACTACACGCACATGTAAAAGCTTGTTGACCAGAAGACAATCTCTTTTTTTGTAGCTTCCTTGTCCTTAAAGGGGACATATCATGCAAATTTTACTTTTTAATGTTTTTTCCAACACAAACATGTGTTGTCTGCGTGTGAGGAAACCCTTAAATTATGAACAGAAACATCCACTCTCTTTTTCTCTTGACCTATTTCTTGTTGGAAGGGGATGAAAACTCTCCGTTTTGAATTTCCTCTGCTTCGTACTTCACATGTATAGGTCCCAGGGTGCGATTTATCAAAAAACCAGAAGGAAGGATGTTTTTTTCCCACAGAAAAAAGCTTGTTATGACCGATTGTAGACATATTACTAAGCTTCAGAAATGTGGCGTACAGAAGACCGCTTGTCCAGTTGTAGTCGTGCCATGGTCCGGTCTTCTCAGAGGTAGGTTGTTAGTGAATGCAGCAGTGGGTGGTAAACTCCATCTGAGGCTAAATACTGACACCAGACCAAGAGTCAATAAGTACCTGAAGGGTACTTTCCTCCACGGCGGTGTGCTGCGACTGGCTCCAGGTTGGCTGGCGGCTCCAGCGGCGAGCTTTACAGCGCCCTCCGCCTGCACTTCACCACTTCCCAGAGTCGCTACGCCTTCTGTCCCTCGGACACAATGCCTCTGAATGGGACGGGACCCCTTTTCCCCCCCGCAGCAACTACATCGTATCGTCAGGGCGGGGCCCACGTACAACAGGCACCAGAGGTCAGCTGCGATGTCGACAACCCACCTGACCCATCTTGAAACACAGGACTCTAATACATATGCGAGTCAGAGGGTCTCCCAGAAACCCCACGGCACAACGAAAGTGGTGGCCGGTGTGTGCGAGGCTAAGACGGGTGCACGGAGGCAGCAAAATAAGTTGACACTAACCAACTTGAATGGCGCCCCCATCCCCAAGAGAGAGGTGGAGTCAGAAGAGAGGGGTGGAGTCAGAAGAAAGTGGAGGGGTGGATTCATTTGCATGAAAGTATGAGGCACTAAAACTGAGTGTTTTGAAAAAAGTCTGTTTGTCCAGATTGAAGAGGCGGCTGTCTCTGCATGAATGTGTCATTTTGACCAAAGCATGTGACAGACGGGTCACTGAGACACCAGGGAACTGTGGTCACTTGTGGAAAATGGCCTCAATTTGCATTTGAAACTGTCAAAATGGTCCTGCTGGTCTGCACTGGAAGCTCCATGATCCAGACCTGATGAATTCAGTCCCACCTACTGATCACCTTCAGGTTCACACAGACGTTACGTTACATAAACTGTTTCACCATCAGTGATGATCATTCTTTTTTTTGACCTTCAGTCTCCTTCTCCATTTCCAGGCAGTAGGAGTTTCCTTTAACATCAGATAGAGCTTCATCTCAGTCCGTCTCTTTGCTTCACACATTCACTATTTGCATCAGATTTTTCTCTCAGTCTCTCAGTCTCTTTGGATTTATCTCATAAAACATGCTCCTACTTTCAGGGTCTTTGTTGTCACTTCACTCCCACATCCTGTAGCTTCTTACTCTTGCTTTGGCATCACATCCAGCAATTTTTTGACCATTGTTAATGCTGACAGGGCTAACCTCTTCCCTTATCGATGCACATATTGAGGCGTGTGCATCTACTTGCCAGGGTGACATCTGCAGTTGGATCCTCGCCAGACACATCAATCTTAACAGTTGTTTTTTTTTCCTCAGTAAAGTCTACTGTGGAAACCTTCTACAGCTGTTTTTTTTAGGGGAGGCTCACCCTGCCACATTTTGAAAATCCCTGCTCTAGTTTATTCCACAATTCAATGAGGACCAATAAGAGAATCAACAATGGAAATTGAATGACTAAATTCTTATCAATTTCCATCCACTTTTGATAAGAATGAAAACTCCCACATTCAAACAGCATCCAAATCGACATTATCATCCTCCTCTTCCTCCTCCTCCTCCCTCCATCTTCTTATTTTCCAACTTCTAGTCATCACTTGTCTGTTCTACTATAACTCCCTCCTGGCTGAGATCCCAACAGACCTTTGTGTATCATCATACAGGGTCTGCAGAGTCTCATTTTCATCCACACTAAATTCCCTGGTTTCATTCTCCTCTCTCCGGTTCTCCAGCTGCTCATATTGAATTCCAAACCTCAGCTTGTTTCCCCGTGTCTTCCCGGTGGACCCGTGACCTCCCCACCCCTGACAACACTACACAGGCTCTTCCTGTCTCTGAGTCTGAACTGAAAACTCTATCCTGCTGAAACATTTCATGTCTGGCTTTCCTCCTACCTTCCCCCGTGTACTTGCATCTGATCATGTTCTTTCCCGTTTAAGAACTATTCATGTGTGAATTTTTCCCTCCCTACGTGTCTCTGTCAGCACATTTCTCTGTACGCCAAGACAGTCGGCATGCATGCATATCAATGCATGGGTTAAGAGATAAAAGATAAAATATTTAAGCCCCACGGCAGCTCGATCTGTCATTGAACTACAGACTGCCTATATAAGCAACATTTTGCTTTGTCAAATACATCTAATGTGAAAATCACTTGTTTTTCTCTTTTGCAAACAGATCTGACTTTGCCTGTATGTCTTCTTCACCTGGAAATAAACATTTACAGCAGAATTTAGTGTGACATTTTTAAACAATATCAATTATATTTCAGTCTTCTAAATGGTTTAAGTTTAATTTCCATTACTGTCCCTGTAGGGGAATTCAGTCTGCATTTTACCCAAAATACACACATGCAGTATATATAGCGTTAGTACGTGACGCATTAGCTACAGTGAACTGCTATTGAAGGCATTCAGGGACTGACTCCAGATCAGATTTACAGTACTGTGGACATGTAGAATGCTAATCTGCAAGAAAACTACAAGATATTAAATTACAGAATAATTTTTACATGTATTAGACATATTTGAGCACTTTAACATGTATAACAAAATTTGAGGAGATAACATTTTTACAGGAAAAATGTCAAATTACTGCTGTGGCTTTGAAATGGACATACATTTTTTAAGCTTAATACAAACATTCAAAACATGCATTTCTCGAAAGACATTGATATCAAGTAGGACAAAACCTTTTAGATCTTATGTATGTATGTATTATATTATGTAATAAAACGTTTTTCTTCCTCCCACTCCTTTTCGAATGTCCAAATGAAGCAATGTTTTTTTTTCATGTATATGTTTTTTTTTAATATATTTTTTGAGTGTGGTTGTTTTTATTTGTTGCATATTCGAAATAAATTCTAATTGAATTGAATGTTCAACTATGCTGAAAATACCTTTTAGGATCAAATATTAAGAATGTAATAACACTTGGCTCATGGCTAACACATGGCTAACGCTTGTACGTATTATATACATCACCCAAAATATTAAATATTATTTTTATCATCAAATTCAAGCTATAGTTTTCTGTCTGACGTAACTATAGTGTAAAAACTACTATTGATAAAATCAATTGTACATTTTATCTACAAGTGGTTCCAAAAAATAGCAATGGTTAGCGAAAAATGTAACTCAATAAATGATGTGTGCAACTGTACTGTAATGTAGATGTTCACTTTCACTTGATTGGACCCATTTAGTATTTGACAGTTAGCTTTAAGATACAGTGATGGAGAAAAAAATGTTTTTTGTTCACCACATACATATGTGATATTTTGCATTAAGAATCACTCTGAAGTTTTCTTCCATTCTCCAAACCTACATGTTCCCTTCTGCATATGCTCTGTTCCATTAACAGCAGAACATGATGTTTCACCAGATAATGAAACACATCCAGGACATGGTATTCTGAAACTCTCAACAATTCAATTTTGTCATTTTTTTAATACTAATAATTTAAAAAAGAAGCTTCTGTCTGATATTGTTTCACACCTTTTGAAACACAAAGGTTTTTTTTGTTTTTGTTTTTTTTATGAGAATGTTAAGGATGTCCAAAAACTTTTTTTCTACTTCTATAGTAGCTCCAAAATTGTAATTCCATTGTCATATGGTAAAGATCCTATAAACCAGTGGTTCCCAACATTTTCTTTTTAACTCATTAGCCCATTTCTGGTGATCACAGACTTTCAAAATGGACCCTTTTTATCTTGCTAAAATGAATTTTTGATCATTTTTGCAATTTTGATAATGTAATAGTTTTCTATACTGTCTTTCAAATCAATGTGAATTGTTTACAACATTTATTCTATATATTATTATGGATGGAGGCAGAAAATTCAGGTGTAGGTTATTACTGCACAAAGACAAAATTACATGTTTCTTGGTCAGAATGTTTACAGTCAGTCCAGCTTGTATTTACAACAAAGTACTCATATTCTGTACTTAAGTAGAAGTATAGCTATTGGTGTGAAAAAGTATAAGTACTGATTCAACTGCTTTACTGAAGTAAAAGTAAGAAAAAAAAAAAGTGCAGCTTCTTAACTGTAATAAAGTAAACAATAAAGATATTTTTTTTGCTATGGATGGAATAATGCTTATTTAAGCAGAAAAAACCATAAAAATGTCAAAAAACATCCAAAAATAAAGCCTTTAAAAGTGACTTAGTGTGTAGATGATGTGTTTTATTGAGTCATGGTTTTCAATTTAGTGGGTATGGACAAGGCATTTAGGAAAAATTCAAAAGTCATAAATAGGATTTTTTAAAGCATAATTATGAGATTTAAAAAAAATCTAAATAGAAATGAGATAAAAAGTAAAAATTATGAGGAAAATATCTGAATTTTGAGGAAAGAAATTCTGAATTATCAGATAAAAAGTCACATTTATGAGATTAAAAAGTAAAAATAAAAAGTCAGAATTATGAGATAAAAAGTCTCATAATTATAAGATAAGAAATGAACAATTATGAAATAAAAAAGTCTAAACTGGGATATAGTATAGTATAGTATAGTATAGTATAGTATAGTATAGTATAGTATAGTATAGTATAGTATAGTATAGTATAGTATAGAATTTCTGATTTACAACCTATTTTTCATACTGTCACATTTGTCTACTTTGAAAAAGTAACAAGTCTATTCTGAGAACGTAAAGAGTATAAAGTACAGATATTTATACAAAAATTTAAGGAGTAAAAGTAAAACATTGCAAGAAAAATAAATACTTAAGTAAAGTACAGATACCTAAAACATCTACTTAAGTACAGCAAAGGAAATACTTTTACTTAGTTACTTCTACCTCTGATTTACAAGACTGACAATTAATACAAACAATAACTCAAACTATGAAATTATTAAAGAGCTGCAGCATCTGAAACTGACCACAGTGAACATTTGACAGATAAACAGTCCCACAGTGCTTCAGTTTCATTCACAGTTTATCATGTTTCTTATGGATTGTGACTGTCTATCAACTCAACATACATTTTTTATTACAAAGTTGTACAAAGTAGTTTTTTTTAAATCAATTACTACAAACTCCAGGCAATCCCATATAGGGTTCCGACCCCAAGGTTGAAAAACACTGATTTTAGCCTAAAGCAGAGTGTATCAGGACTGAGACATTGACAGGATCAGATCAAGGCTGAAAGACCAGAACAGACCAATGAGGTTTATTTTTGCAATATTTATCTACACTGAAAAAAGTAAAACATTGAATCAACTTAAACATTCTTCTTCAATAGGTCACACATAAAAACATCTAGTTGAGTGAATGTAATTAAAATAAAAATAACCCTAACCCTATGCAATTTAATTTGGTTCACTCAACCAGATTTTTTTAATGTGTGACCATAAAAAGTCAAAATCGTGACATAAAAAGTCAAAATCGTGACATAAAAAGTCAAAATTGTGACATAAAAAGTCAAAATCGTGAGATAAAAAGTCAAAATACTTTTTTCAGTGTATGTGAAAGCCTTTTCTTTTTTTTGGGAGCCATTATTAAATTAAAATTTTTTGAGGTTGGCAACATTTAGTGCCGGTGGTGCTTATTTACATGGGAAGAAGAAAAGTAAAAGTGTGTTTGCTTGAAAAGTGCAGTCATTAATCAACACAGTCGCCCTTTCACGACTCATATTTATTCTAGTAACATCAGAGTCAAACTCCAAATGAATCAAACCATGTCATTTTCTTATCATAACACTGAAATAATAATGACTTAGGTGATTCTCCAGAGGGTAGTCGTGCATTTTTAATGTTTTGTCAATAGAAATCATGAGTCACCAAAAGCATTCAGCCCTGAAAGAAATGTTTGCTATTATCTTAATATTGATGATTATCTTATAATACATGATTCTAACAAATAAAAAATCAGACAGCACAGAACAAACACAATGATATCTCTCTGTAGTCGTAGTCTCAACTGGTATTAAAATAAAAGCTTAGAGCTGTTTTTGTTTTTGTTTGAGTTAAAATGCAGCCAAGATCCAGACAAGGTCAAGACCTTCAAAAACTGATCCTGAGTGTGATTTCACACACAACCCTATAATTTAACCACATCAACTATTCCTTTTTGTTTGTTATCAATGTGTTAAAGAGAACCGACAATAACATCACATCCATTCCACCAGTAAATGAAGTAAAAAGTAAATAACTGATGTATTCGTTAGAGATCTGCAGTTTTCAGTTTTACTGCAGTTACATACCCCTGAACTGTCTTTTATCTAGAACAGGGGTCTCAAACATGCGGCTCGGGGGCCAAATGTGGCCCGCCAAAGGTACCAATGCGGCCCGTGTTATGAAAATCATACTAACCTAATAAATGACTAATTAATTGACTATAAATTAATTTTTACCATTGTTTTACTACAAAAATAATATTAAATGATTAAAATATTTACATTTACAAACTATCCTGTAACAATAAAATGTGAATTACCTAAACAAATGTGAACAACCTGAAATGTCTCGAGAAAATTAGAATTACAATTACAATTACAATTACAATTTGATCCATTTTCTGCTTCTGTTACTAAGAGTTTAGTGCCTTTGTAGAACTGATTCATAATAAAACACATGGACTAATGATAAATTGAGACAGGATACTTTTAAAATTGCCCTTATTTTCTTTATGAAATATAACTTTTTTTGCATTTGGATAATTTATAAAAGATATTTTCATAGTTGAATAGGGTTTTTTTGGACTAAAACAATGACAAACATTTGGAGTTGTCATTATTTATAGGTTATTACATTTTGATTTTACTCCTCTGGCCCACTGGACATCAAATCAGGCTGGATGTAGCTCCTAAAGAAATGAGTTTGAGACCCCTCCTCTAGAACATGATTTACATATCAGACTAGAAACATATATATTAACAGCAGTTTTAGGCTGAATCTCATTTCACCCTTTACCTCTTCTCCTCTGTTTTGCACGTCCACATGTAGGTGTAGGGGTGTCTCAACTCATCTTAAGGCAGAGGGGTAGGGGGAAGGGGAAGAGCTTTATACCCCTTCAAATGGAGAGGTACGAGAAATTTCCCAGAATACAATGCAAATAATTTTTTAAAATGGCAGCATCTATGAAAGAAGTACACAAACATAGTAGTTTTGCCATAATTAACAGTTTTTAAGTAGTAATGTGTAATGGTCATTTTCTGCATATAATGCACATGAAAAAAGTCACTATTTACGTAAATGTGGAGTAATCGGTCGATACATATCCTTTCTCCGATTCGATGCAGAGATTAGTAAAAATATCGGCATATCTAAGGAGAACGTGACAACTACAGCAGCTGACATGTTTGTTTACTTCTGGTTACAGCTGTCGTTTATGGTTACGAAACAACTGGCGGAGCGAACTGATGACGTAGGTGAGTGTTGAAGGGGTGTCCCAATTCATAGGGGTTCCTTTTCAAGCCCTACCCTTATAGAGTAGCTCCATTTGAAAGAGTAGAGGTAAGAGGTGAAATGAGATTCAGCCTTCATATCTGCCCAACCTACCACAAACAAAACATGACCCCTGCAGAAGAAGATCCAAAGGGTCGTCTTTGATTTAACATTTTCTGATTTGCATTTGTTTTTTCTGACCATGAACAATCTCTTCAACCAAAATAGAAATGTTTCTGAGTGACGCTACAGTTATTCAGGATTATCTCAAAGAATCAAACACTGCACAAATGCTACAGATTAAAAACTCTGTGTCTAATAAGAGCTATAAAATAAATAATGACCTTGAAGCATGAAAATAAAAACCCCGATGCAGATTTAAAAGCACACCTTCTTTATTGTTGTTATTGGTTGATCACAAAGAGCATAACAGATGGTTTGCTTTTACAACCTTCAATAAGGAGAATTATCTCAGCTGGAAGGACCTGCGACATGAAACACAGCAACCGTTACAGTTTTAGCTGCTTGGCTTCCTGCAGACCTGGATATTGAATCAATTATTGACCTGCCAATATATTCAGCACACTCTGCAAGGGAACTGTCACGCTGAATCAGACCATAGCCAACAGCAAGATGAGGTATGTGTAAAGAATAATTGCTACAAAAGCGTCAATGCCTAAGTCAGCAGTGTCAAACACGTGGCCTGTGGGCCAATGCCGGACCGGTGAAACGCTCCAAAGTGGTCCGTAGGATGAAGATTACATTGAAGATATTAACAATCACCCCGACTTCAATTAGGCCCGTTTAAAAAGTAGCCATCTAGATACGCCACTGGGAATGGACGATTCAAAGTGAATGGGAGCTGTTGCAATGTTCTAGAGGGCCGGAGAATAATGAGGGATAAATGACCTTCTCACTAAAGTTTTCTTCCTCCATACAACTTCAAGTAGAAAATCATTTACATCCACTGAAACCCATGTTTAATCATGTGAATAATCTGATCACTTCAAAAATGAACAGAGTGAAAATGAAAATGAATGAAAAATGAGCAGAGTATTAGCACGCATGTAAACAAACAGTTACAAACTAATAAAACATAAATAATCTAAACATCCCCGAACAACTTTTTAACAATATTCTATCTGTTACTAAATGGTTTGTCTTCTGTAGATCCACTGGGGTCATTAAATGACAATGTACATGTGTAAATAAAAAGCTGAGTCATAATATTGTTCAAATTACACTTTTCCTTTTTGAACGAAAAATTCAAACTGAATTTGGAGTTATTGCTTTTAATTTATTGAGCTTTTATTTTACTGAGACCACTGGAGAGCACATTGGACTAAATTTGGCCCTGAACTACAATGACTTTGACACCCGTCCTCTAAAAAAAAAAAGAGCTTCTAGAATTTAGAATCACTCAGCTGAAAACAAAACTTCTCTAACAAAACTGTCATGTCTTTAAGCATTTATTCCCTGTGCAGATATTATTTTAAGAAGGTGCTGGAGCTGATACCTATGTTTTGATAGATGATTGATTTCAGTAACGTCATATATCTATATCTATATATCTATATCTATATCTATATCTATCTATATATATATATATATATATATATATATATATATATATATATATATATATATAGATATAGATATAGATATAGATATAGATATAGATATAGATATAGATATATATCAAGTCAAGGTATTTTTAGACAAATAGTCAGGAATGGGTTGTGCACATTAACTATGCATCTAGGCCACTAGTAGCTACACAATTCTGCACCCAGTCAAGTGAAACAGAATATTCCCATCAGCTCATACATCCATGCAACATGTACTAACTGTAATTAGCGATCACATACGTTTTCCGCTACATTGATTTTTTCCTCATATTTAGTCACACATTTTAAAATATCTACAAGTTCCAGAGCAGTGTAATTAACCCAGTCATGTTATATTTCTCTCCCTCTAGCAATGGATTTGTGAATAATTAAGGATTTTGGTCTCGTCTGTTGGTTGAGGGTTTGAGAAAGTGAAGTGCACGGGTTCACTTCAGGTCACTCTGCTTTGTCACAGCTCCAGTAACATTTCAGAAGTGGCCCACACATGCAAAAACAAGTGTGTGTGTGTGTGTGTGTGAATGTCTGATGAGGCATGGCGTCCTCTGGGCTGCAGCCGAACAGGAAGCAGTCATGCCACCCCCCCGGCCGCTCCACCGGGGCTTCAGATCGCAGCGGGGTGGCAAGGCTTGAAAGGACAACACAGAATGAATAGCAAAGGGGGCATGCTTTTAAGGTTCCAGGCTAACTGGAGAATGATTATTCCTAAGCAGCACTTCAGCTGGAAAGTCAGCTCTTAAAAACCTTTTGATGAGCCACAATTTACCCCAAGATAAATTTAGACTTGGAATGAGGAGACAGGCATTTATTGTAGTAAAAAAACAACAATAAAAAATAACAAAAAAAACAAAAAAAAAAAACAAAGTGCAGTTTCACTCCTTAACACATCACAAGCGTTGCTGAAAAGGAATGTATAAGAAATCAGAAGACAGGTATCATGGTCATGTTATAACGAATAGATTTGAGTAAATGTATCATAGTTGACATAAAATATCAAATGGTTCTGATTAGCAAAGATTACCAATAATGATTGGCAGGGGTGATGTGAAGTGAGTGGAGACAGGATTTTAACCTCTGGATAATGTCAAAAAATCCAAATCTTGGAAGAACCTACAGAAGGAACTAAAGATGAAGGACATGTTGTCTTTGAATGCATTCAAAATCATTTTAAATGAATGGGAAAAGCGTAAATCTGTATATATATATATATATATATATATATATATATATATATATATACATACATACATTTGGTGGTAGAGTGCAGTGCCTCACAGCAAGAAGGTCCTTGGTTCGAATCCAACACCAGACTTTTCTGTGTGGAGTTTGCATGTTCTTCCTGTGTCTGCATGGGTTTTCTACAGTTTCCTCCCACCATCCAAACACATGCACTGATAGGTTAACTGGTTAATCTGTCCATAGGTGTGAATGTGAGAGTGATTGTTTATATATGTTCAGGCCCCCACCACCACCACCACCACCACCCACCCACCGCCCCTCCCTCCTTCTGCCATATTGCTTTCGTGCGATCCTCATCCATGTTGTCCTTCATGCCTTTGGACGTTTTATTTGTGTATTCCAATATTTTAATCCTCTGACATTGATTTAAGCTTCAAGTACATCATTTATTATGACCAACACAATGACATTCCCACCAGAGAAAGATAAAACGTTCAGTGACGTTCCGCTCTCATTAGCCAAGGTTGTGTAACACTGACCTGCCATTGGTGCTCTTAAATTTTAAGTTTAATTCCCTCTTAATCATGTTTTTACCTTGTGTCTGCCTTTTTTGGAATTCAGAGACTCCATATTGTTTTAGCTGCAGTGATTTTCAGCTCTGAGTGTCATACTTGAACAACTTCCTACATACGGTGCATTCACTGACAATGTTATATTTGAGACTCAGACATTATTGTCTGAGTCTCAATATATGTTCTAGACCTTGATGAATGACAGTATTAGCAAGAGTTGGTTTTGACATTGAGAAATTTGGCATTGACTGGAAAGAGCTCTGTGCATTTGTGTCTGTGAATGAAAAAAAACATTTTATTTGAGATTTTTTAATTATAGACTAATCTGTGCTGAAAGGTGAAGAAAACCTGAAATAATAAGAACAAGTGCAACCTTCACTCAGATGAAAACATAACCCCTTAATTTAAATATCAGTACATAACAAAAGTTAATGCTAAATTAAGTGGAGATAATTAATTTGACTATAGCACATACAATAGATAGATTTTTTTTTTTGGAATGTTGCATATTTGCCACAGTAGGCATTAAGGGGTTAAAGATCATGTACATGCCAGTGTATCATCAGCACAAACGTTTTTTTCAGAATTTCTAATAGTATATAATCAGTAAATCTCCATTTAATCTTTATTCACAGAAGAAACATGTCCACGCTTCACACTGACGTGCACAGAAATGGTCTCACCACATTAATGACTTCGCAGTAACTCTACATTTTGTGCTCCCACTTCACCAGCAGCTCATTTGAGTGTCTCCACTAAAACTTGCTTTGGCATTCTGGTTTGTGGGCCGAACGTGCCTCTGTAAAGCAAAACCAGTGTTGGCAGATTCTTTATGCAGATGGTTCTCCTATCTTTCTGCTGTTCATTCTGCTGTAATATCTGCCAAGAGCTGTCCTCTGTTCTGACTGTGACTGTCTCGTGGAAAAACGAGTGCTTTTGATCTTCTTGCTGTTTTTCACAGATAAAGCACTATTGTAGTATGAGCCAGAGTCCTTGTTGTGTTTATGTTCAGCAGTAGGTTCTTCCAGGAGCTTCATCTAACCCTTACCCTACTTTAGAAATGAGTGAATATAATACATGAAAAGCATGTTTAAATGTGTAGTGTATGTTAACTGCTCATAGATGCTCTCTGTAAATCCAGCTGTGTATGGATTCACACAGTTCTATCTCAGAATTCGTTTTAGATTCACATTAAAAATGCACTATGTGAGTTATGTGTGCTTAGGGGGTCTCCACACAAAACAAGATCTTAATATATTCCTATAATAATATATCAATATGTAATTTGTTGCTGGCTTTTCATCTCTTAAATTTTATATCCATCTTGTTTTCATAGAGGATTGAGCTCCTCCTCCCTCCCCCGCTCTTTCTCCGATTTCATCTGCAGGTTTTACTTTTAATTAGAGAGCCTTTTTTTTCCTCTCAGGTGTCCATCTCTTTGATATGGCTCTGCCAAATGATGGCCTATGCTAACTGAGCACTCTTATTATTTGCTTGCTCAAGGTCACTGAACAATCAAGAGATTGACTATGAGCGAGCTCGCTGTTTCAGCCACAGAGGGATAAACTGGATTAAGGTATTGGGAGGGCTGTGCAGTTAAAGCTTTAGAGATGGCAAACACAATCAGTATGTCTCTACATGCCTTGCCTCTTTCAATCATCCACAGGCAATCATTGCATGAATGGAACCCCCCACCCCCTCATATACCCTCTGCAAGTCAGATGGAGAGGCTACAGCCGAAGATATGATCCTTATAATGTGTCTCTTAGGGGCCTCATGAGCGTCTGCATGAGAATTCACATCTGTTCTGCACAATTTACACTCTGACATTCAGTCGATGTGTACATTAAACCTTAAACATCACTTACAGCATCAAGTATCTTACTGTGAGTCTGGAGAAATACTAAAAGTAATATTTTCTAAGATGCCATTAGCCTCAAAACCTTGTTTGCTAAACAGTTAATGTTGCATGAAACATAAAGCACGTCTGCCACTCCTGGTGATCTTAAAGTGAGGTTTTACATTATGCATGGATAATTATGTTGTTGGCACACTTTCATCCATGACGCCATGTGCAATATGAAACAGACTACTCCATGCTGCTCCATCTGCTTCTACTCCTTTTTATGTTTTGGGGAAATTCTTACTTGTTTAGTCTTTGTAGATACACCCATTGCAACATACACGTTTGTGGCTGCGTTTGCTGTTGCAGTGTTTACATCCACTTTGTAGGTCAAACCCACTTTCACTTTTATGGCTCAGCAGAGCTGTAACCTGGCAAAGTTGTCTGAATCTAATTACCTTGTAGGAATCCAAGGAGAAATCCTGTTGGTTTGCCCACCAACAATAAACCAGTCGACAACAACTGCAAAGACACGCTCATAAAACCTCAGGAAGACCCTGTGGCTGCTTCATGTGTCCTTGTGTGTAACACAGAAGAAAAATGGGTCACCGCTGAGAGGAAGTTCTGCCTGCACACAATAGTGTCAACAAATAATCCTGACTTAAGTAAAGACTGGATATATTAAGCTGATAGATGAAGAGATGCCTGCAATAAATGTTCACATATCAGGCAGGGACAAGATTCATTGCCAGTGATTCTCTGACCACAAATGCATAATGATAGTCTGTATTAATCCTGATTAGTCTGAATGACTGAATACTGGCACTAATAGGAGTTTTACTGTCAGCTCAGAATCAGCTTTTTTTCCCCCCCTCAGCAAATCTTACTTGGAAAAATATAAACATCTTTAATTCTGAAGGATTTAGATTTAGTTATGTTGATGAAAATAGCATAAATTATTACTTCTTTTCTTATTATGAGCTGTTTATTAGACAGATGAAGCAACTTCACAAACATGACACCATATTGTCAATCACATAAGTCCAGAAAAAAGCAAAACACCAGTTCTGATTTTATTACATAGACACACACACACAAACAAATATATGTGTGTGTGTATGTGTATGTATATATATATATATATATATATATATACATACACACACACGTCCGTTGTAATTAATGTCTAATATTGAATTCAATAATCCCAACTGTCACTGGTTTTTCATTATATGCATCCTCACCATTAAACACAGTGCAGCGTGCGCCATAATTGTATTTTAATGTTACATACAAAACAATATATAATGTTGCCCATGAATTAGAATAAAACATTTTTACAAATTTTTATTAAAGATTTCTCATGAAATGAGAAATTTATTTATCATTTATTCCTTATGGATAAAGTGAAACTGGGATGTGATAAAACAGGAATTTTTGAAAAAGAAATGTCTGAAAACTCCTTTATTGGCAAAAGTGTACATAGAAACGTGACCATTTACAATTTAACTTTGATCCCAAAATAAAAAACGTAATCTTTGACCAGCCCTTCAGCTCCACATATACTACAGTGAAGTTCTGTTTTGTTCTATTCTAAAATGTGAATTTCCAGACCGAATAAATTTCCCATCTTCTTTTTTTTAATGTTTTAATGGAGACTTAGTTTAGTTTTTGGAGCATTTTCAAGGCACACTTTTCATGATGAAAACAAAGTGATTTCAGAGCTGTCGTGCATTAAGTTTATTTTCTAAACTCCATAGAGACGTTAAAACAGACGCACCAAGGACTTCCTTTTTAACCTGGGATAAAAAAGAAGCAAACAACCCTTCAGTTTTCTGGAGTTTGAAACTCACCTTTGGGAGTTAAGTTATACAGATTTGTGAGGATTTGCATGATGCTGAATGACCGTTTTCCAAAGTAAAAACAAATACAAGTTAAGCTCTGAATATTTTCTACTGTCAAAGCCAAATATCAAACACTCTGAGGTATAAAATCTTTATTTTAATATTTAATTTGTGAGTGACAGCTGTGACAGGAGGTACGGTGGGTCACACCTTGACCTCCGGGGATGCATGCTGATGGACATGTTTTGAACATCTCTCTCCGTGAGCCCTTTTGCCGTTTTATCGTTGCCTCACTATCCTCCTCAGCTCTTCTTTTATGCTCTCCCAAGCTGCAACGATAGCCTCCAGTGTTTACGCATCATACTGCATGACTTATACATGAAGAGGCTGCTCTTTATTCATCTTCAGGATTCCCACAGCGTGAGCTCCCTGCCGTCTGCATCCCTTCAGCTGCTGTGTCTTGTGTAACCTTTCCAGCTCCTCTCGTGCACAGACGTTCACGCTGCGTTTTGTGCAAACCTGGACCCTCTGGGATCCTATGGAAGTGCAAAGGACATTTCAAATACACTTTGTTTACCCACTCTCTGCAATTTAGATTTGTGTTGGTGTGAGACTTAATACATCTGTGCAGCTTCAAATCCCTTCAAACCTTTCAGAGTCGGTGAAGAATGAGCTTTATTTTACTTTGCTTCACAGAAAGTATCCACCCATGTGCATCCAACGGTGGATATTGGTTTGTCAGTTCTTTTAATCCATGTATTATATTCAGCCCAAAAGACAGTGTTTTGTTGTGGTACGTTAAAACACATACTGGGGGAAGTTCTTTAACCATCCTATTATGTTCATTTGTCAGGAACAGCAATGGTGTTCCTGTGTCAATTTGACCCAGTGCATGTGTAATTATTTAAAAGATGCCCAAAACACAAAAAAATCCTAACTAGTACTGGCTAATATTTCATTGTTAATTCCATTACTAACTATTCTATCAATATTTAGTGCAATGGTGATCCCTGCTTCTAACAGGTTCAATGTTCAACCTTTTTTTGGAATGTTTCACCACTTTATTACTTTTGACAGACTACCATATAAAACATAACATAACATAATATGTCTCACAGTTGTAAAGAAAGAAGTAATCTGACATTTCTGACACCCTTTTACCTCCAGTTTGTTTATTGGGTCAAGTTGACCCGAACAGTATCCATGTGATTTAAACATGAAAAGAGTGATCACAAACTACACTAAAGCAGATGAAGTTTCACAATGAAAAAAAAACAAAAAACTTTTGACAATTTTTTGTAGGTATTTCAACTTTAAAATGGGTCAATTTGACCTGTAACATAACAGGAGAGTTAAATACAAAGGGATCATGTATTAAGAGTTGCAGCAACACACAGTGCAAGTCTGTTGGTGAGTCTGTTTAATGTTAGTCCATAGAAAAATTATATAGTAACTGTGACCCCCCCCCCCCCCCACACACACACACACACACACACACACACTACTCCTTATCTTTAGAGAGGCTCAGTTCTGCAAAGTGAGCCACAGGACCGGCTCCAATTCGATGTGTCTGTGGTCAAAACAATTTCCACAAACTGTCTGGGGTGTTATCTTTAAGTACGTTCTGTTCTACTTAAATATGCAGGAAATAGCAACAGTGCAGCAACATCCACCGTACGAGCATAGGTCAAAGTATCAGACTGATAAATTGTAAATTTCCATCACAGTTTGGTTGATTTTTTTTATTTTTGTCAGTTTGTGGAATATTGTGGAACAGACCTTAAATAAGCACATCTGTTTCTTTTTTCCCCCAACTTCTTGAGAGACAGAACTGGTAAATGCACTGCCTTTATCAGGTGATTTATCTTCATATTCATCTGTTTTGTGCGTAGGAGACAGATGATAAGAGGAGAAAAATTGTTGAGATTATTCGACCGTGAGAAGGTGGATCTATAGGGAATCTGCCGCTGAAATGGATTTAAATTATTCCTGCAACCAGTATTACAGCCCTCATTTTATAAGACATCTAGTTTTATTCACCATTAACATACAACTCACTGGTGACATTACATTTTAACTAGGGTTGTCAAAATTAACGTACTGACACAGATTGATCCATCATCATTCAGATTCAGATTCATGATTTATTGTCCCCGAGGGAATAATGGTATATGTATTCGTGCCGAACTGTTGAAAACAGACGTTGGGTTGGATACAGCCATATACTGAAGGAATACAGTTGGTTTTAATGTGACCATATGCATATCATGCAGAGGTGATGGTAGCAAAATGACCTGAGGTCGAACAACAGAATTTACCGGTACATCCGCATACATGTCTATGATGCGGTGATGGGGCGTCTCTGATTGGCTCAGAATGCGTGAAGGAACGCTTCAATGGACGCATTTATAGCTGTTGATGTTTATAACTATTTGTCATGAGGTTTTGGTATCCAATTAAAAAAATCTGGAATTTACAGAATATTCTGTGTTAATATAACCTTTGAATAGTGCACTGATAGTAATTGCTAAGTACTGCTATTAGGTTAATACAGTGATACTAATAATAGGCTTAGCTTTTACAAATACTTTAAAGTAAAATAAAATACAATTAACAAACAAATAAACTATGCTTTAGAATTATTATTTTTTTAATTTATTATTTCTAGAGAATAATAAAGTTGCAAGTGCATTTTGTAATAATCTTCTCAAAATGTAATAACTTATTACATAATGTGGCGAAATTTATTACGAAATGCGATGGTTTATTACAAAATTAAATGAAAAAGTTATTACATTTTGGACATTTATTACAAAATGTACCGTTATTACAAAATGTGGCTCAACAGGATTTTCAAAGGGTGGGGGGGTATTGGAGGATTCAACTTTCATCATGGAGCCCCATACTACTTGAAATGTTGTTAGGTGACCTCATAGTAATCTATTTTTTTAGTATTTAACTCAAAAGTCCTGTAAATT
This sequence comes from Siphamia tubifer, assembly GCA_020466265.1. Taxonomy (NCBI): domain Eukaryota; kingdom Metazoa; phylum Chordata; class Actinopteri; order Kurtiformes; family Apogonidae; genus Siphamia; species Siphamia tubifer. The sequence continues at coordinate 27,152,312 of CM035796.1, forward strand.
AACCTTTTTTTCTGCATGCACAGGTAGGCTGGGGGGTCCCAGGGATTTGTTTCTTGGAGCCCCAAAAGACCCTAGCAACGGCACTGCGTAGAGATAACGTCAAATTCTGTGATGACATAAAAGCTGACCTTTTCTTTCACAAACCCCACCGTCCCTCCAGGAGACTGATATCCACTCACCTGTGGTTAAGACTTCATCCACCGTTGTTTATCTCATTCATACTGATCAGAACTCAATAACACTGTTTAATAGAACAGTTTGATTTTTGCAGATATACAGTTTTTTAAAATGGTTTTAAATGCGAGAAAGTATCTGTGACTGGTTTATATTTTTGGACCATATCTGTTCCATCTGACATGTTTGTTTACCAGAAACACACTGTGATTAATTACAATCCCTCTTGCAGAGCTTAATGAAACCTCTGATAGAAAAATGAGTAATGCTCTGCAGGAAGCGCCATTCTTTAACTCTTGTATGTTATATAATTTAATAATTATCGTAATGAACTGTTAGATGCATGGGACTGTGGTTCCTGTTTATTACAGAGACGAATTTCATACAGACTTCAATGAAAAAGATCATTAGAGAAGCTCATCAAATACCTAAAGGCATTGATCCTGTTGTGTTTGTGTTGATCTTTAAGAATTTGGTGTGAGACAGAAATAATTGACCTGGTGAGCACATGTAGATTTAAAACAAAGCTGTAAAGGCAAAGTAGATCAGATCATGATGAGTCTGTAAAGTGTAATCTTCAACCTTCTCCGCCTCCAACATGTTATTATCCTGCACTAATAAGCTCACAGTCCAATTAAAGAGAAAGGAGATGCTAAGAGGTTACATATGAGCTAACTTTATGCTTCTTTTTTTAATGTTTTCAAGGTGTTTTCAATGTTTAAAGGTGGGAAAAAGTCAATAAATGTAACAAAATGAACAAAATAACCAACAATAAAGGTAATAATAATCAAGAAACACTCAACAAAATGGCTAGAAATGAGCAGAATAATCAAAATAAGGACAATAATGTACCTAAAATGAGCAAAACAAACAGAAAAATTAAGAAAAAAAAATCAACATGTACAAAGTGTATCTAAATAATCAACCAAAGGAACAAAACGTTCAATATAAAAGGGAAGGATGAGGAATATAAACCTGAACATGCACATATGTAAAGAAAATAGTCATCAAACTGGACAATTATTAAGTTAAAAATTTACAAAAATGAGTAAACTGGTCAACAAAATGTACAAATATAAAGAAAATAGTTAAAGTGAACTAATATGAAGGGGAAAAACAGCATGAAATAATGTTATAAATGAATAAATATAAAGAATACCATTCAAACAACCTGAGTCATTTTGGTAATGGTTTTTTTTTTTGTAATTCTTTTTATTAATTTAGTTAATTTTTTTAGTTAATGTTTGTCCATTTTGATTTTTATTTCATAAAGAGAAAGTTTCTGCAATACCGAATGTTTATCCCAGCTTCTCATTTCCTCAACATCTAGTTTTTCTCTATTTTTTTTATAAAGTGTTTTGAGCTGAGTCAACGCTCAGTCTGATGATAGCCTTGTAATATTGAGTCACTGTATTTCCCTTGTCATACCAAAGAAAATAGCTGCAAAAGTCTCTCTATTTTCGTGACACTTTCTTCACTATTTGTCATTATTTGTCCTGGTGTGGATTGCTTTCACACCTGTGAGAGAAGCTTGTGGCTGATATGAGCTCAGCTATTTTTATCTGCAGGTTTCCTGTCATGAATACCAGATGATGTACCTGATGAGGCTGCGGCCTGGGTTTACGAGGGGATATTGAGGTCGTCTAAATCAGCAGTCTGATTCATGGCTCGGGTCAGAAACAGTAGGATGATATACAGCTGATTGAATCATCTAGTGAAATGTTGCAGCCCAATAAAGACCTGTTTCTGAGGAATCTGGGTTGAACACAATACAACCTGATTGATACTGCTTGACTATAATGGATGGGCGTCTGGGTATAATTGTACCCTATATACGTTACCTTTTCTCCTCAGTCACCTTTTGGTGCAGCAGCTGCTTGAAGTTAGAAGCCATTTCTTTCTTCCACCCTGAGTGAAAAAATCCTTCAATTTTCGCTCCTGTAGATTGGCAGTACATTCCACAACGCACTTATCCGCCCTTTTTCAACATCATAGCCACTTCAAAATGCCCTATTTGGCTTTTCTCATCTTTGAAGGACTAAAGGTGAGGTAGAAATGAAGAGAGGAACAGTTACTTGGGAAGAAAAACATCGATGTGACGGAGTGGGGAATACAAAAGTCTATTTTTCCAGTCTATTTTTACGGCTGGATTTTATAGCTGTCGCTAAATCAGTCCATGATCTTGGGCTGCAGCAGCTTTTTACTCCTCGAGACGTTTCAATTAATCAGTCAAGCTTGAATGCACAGGAGGAGGGATGAGTGCAGAGGAAGGTGCTTACCATTTAAGCACTTTGTCCATAACCTTTTCAGAGTATGGGAAAGTAACTGGGTGCTACTGTAGAAACACCTTCCTTTGCGTGTTCAGAGACGACTGAATACATCAAAGCTGAATCATGAGCCAATGTGGAAGCTGAAGGATGCAATCTCATACGACAATGGAGACATCCTTGCTACTGTAAGCACGATTTTAAGAAAAGGGCTCGCAGCAATTCATAGAAATTCCCTTTCATCAGGCGTTTCCTTCAACCTTGGGCTGAATCAGCCTTTGCAGATGTAGTGCATTACTTGTCATTCAAGGTTATAATGACTCACCATCCTCTGTTCCTCCTGGCACCACCAAAGGTCATCCCTTCACTGCTGCCACAATCACTCATCAGAATACAAAGACTGGCTGGAAAACCATCCCATCTGCTCTGCCAGGTGCCTTTAAAGAGAGATTTCATTGTGGTGGGATAGTTTACCATTTAGCCAAGGGGTCTCAAACATGTGGTTCGGGGGCCAAATGAAGCCCGCCAAGTGTTCCAATGCAGCCCCTGGAATGAAATTGCAAAGTGCAAGAATTCCACAGTCAAGGCTGTGGAACTCATTTTAGTTCAGGTTCCACATATAGACTAATATTATCTAGAATTAAATCACATAAAAACCTACAAAAAGTAATAAATCCATATTTTCTTCTTGGTTTGATATGAAAAACATTTTAAGTTATGCCGATAATGGCAATTTCAAATGTTTTATCTTTGTTTTAGTTTTTAAACATAACATGAAAATATTGTAAAATTTACAATTACAAACTTTAACGTAACAATAAAATCTGAAAAACATGAACAAGTGTGAAGAACTTGAAATGTCTAAAGAAAAATCAGTACAATTAAAAAAAAAAAAGGTTGCTTCTTCATGTAAAAAGATATGTTGAAGCAAAACAGTGTTAAAATTGCATTTATTTTTCCTAGGAAATATGAGGTTTTATTTCTGGTTATTACCATTGTTTTTGTTTGTATAGTTTATAAAAGAAAATATTTTCAGAATTGAATTGGGGTATTTTGAACTAAATCAAAGCAGAAGTTTGGAGTTATTATTTACATGCTATTCTATTATTTTACTGATCCAACCACTGGAAATCCAATCAGGTTGAATGTGGCCCTGGAAAGAAATTGAGTTTGAGACCCCTGATTTACCCCAATTGTTGTCTCGACAATTTGAGGCTTTTCATGAAAACTCAAACACAAAAAAACTATTTTGGGCATGTAAACAGTAACTCATATTAAGTAGAATAGTTTGTATATAACAAAGTGTACTATTGCACTTTGTATTAGTTGTTTCCTGAGGGTGAAAACAGATTACTCTTGGTAATAAACATGTCCTGAGGGTTGACTGCTCTTAAACTATAACAGAGCTGCATGTGCTGAAAAGTAGTGTTTTTAGGAAACTAAAAAAATCACTGGTTTTGCATACAGCTTCTTTTTAAATCCATACTCTCGTGTTTTGAAGGGGAGATGTCCATTAATTATTGTGCCTGGCATAATTTCTTATATAAAATCGATTTCTTTTTTTATGTGGGCTGAGTTGGCCCCCAAAATACAGTCAAATTGTAGTGACAATGGATTCAGTTTTCAAAGCTATAAAAGCAATAAACATTCAAATGGTTTTATGCTTTGGCACAATAAAACTGGTGGCAGGTAATGCGCATAAATTTTCCTTTTCTGTCCCAGTTATCTGAAAATTTGGTAAAAATTTCTGACACATGGGGTGGAAATCTTCCCAGAGAAAAGAGGGCAGGATCACTAACACATTTTTAATCAACCTAAAATGTGAATATCAGCTCCAATGCACTGGCAGCCCAGTTTCATTCTGTTCCTGTTTTCTCACTGAAACAAAAAAAAAGTAAAAGCTGCTGTGATAAATTGTAATGGGAGGTTTATTTTTGCAAAGATATACAAGGAAAGCTCTTCTCTCCTGAGATGTACGCAGCAGGGGTGTTAAACAGACATGTATGGCCCAGGGGCCGAAACCCACCCAGACAAAGGTCCAACCCAATGAAATGCATAAAGTACTGAAGAGAATTACTGAATATAGTAATAGTACTGGCTTTTCCAGTGGACATCTGTACAAAACTTAATTTTCTAAATGTCAAAAAAACTGTGTAATGTAATTTTTTTCCCATTAAATCACAAATGTGATGATTTGTTTATTTATTATTATGAGATGAAATGAGAAGTCATTCCATAAACATGGGGGCAAACAAATATCATGTTGATTTATAGATATATTCATTATTACCTCCACCAAGGAGGTTATGTTTTTGCTGCTGTTTATCTGTTTGTTTGCTTGTTTTTTCTGTGTGTTTCTTTGTTAGCAAGATAGCTCAAAAAGTTCCAGATGAATCTTGATGAAATTTTCAAGGCATGATGGGAATGACACCTGGAACAGGTGATTCAATGTCGGTGATGATCCGGATGACATTCTGGATTCTGGATCATTTTGAAATGTTCTTTAACATTGCAGTAAGTTGAGCTTTGTATCTCAATATCTCAGTTAACTATTAACTAAACTGTATTAATGAGTGAGGTCCTTTATCATCCCACCAAGTTTCATCTGGATCACATCTGGATTGTAGATTTTATCCTGATTTGCCCAAGAAAATGGGGGGTGGCCTTGGGTATTGGCATATTGTACACTTAATATTTGAGATAGACATTTCTAACAATCGCCATCATATAGCTGACTTTATTTGGGATCGGAAGTATTGCAACAGATTTGCTCTTCCTTTAATAGGTATTGAGCTAGAGCCAGAAGAAAAGCACCATTACAGAAAAAGTGTTTTTCATGAATAACTACCGAACTAATAATGATATCCATGTGAGTCTACTTGGTCATGGTATGTTTTCATGGTCAAGAAATCTAATAATGTAGATAAAATATCTATAGGATCAATATCTCGGTGAAAACCAATGTGTATTGGGGGAAACTGAGCTGCTTAGCAGAGGCTTGCGCTCGCCCAGTGCTCTTCTAGTTCATACATATTACCCATGTATTCTGTACTAAAATAAACAAGGCAGTCAGAGACGGCACACCTCTGCCAAGGTCTGATTTTTCATTCACACGTGATGTGATGGAGCCGTAGGTGTTGACCCATCTGATGTCCGAAGGTGAGACGATGCAAATGTAAAAAAAACACGAGATTCTATGTTGTCTGAATCCTGAGATATTAGCACTGATGTGTTTTAGCTGCTGACCGTGACCTTTGAACTTCATTACTCAAAATCTAATGGCTTCTTCCTTGACCCATTATCTATTATTCCTGAAAGTTTAATTAAAATCTGTTCAGAACTTTATGCATAATCCTGCTGACAGCCCAGTCTTGCTGCAGCCCAAATTAGAACTACTGGAATCAAATTACAAAACTAATTACTTATTTTATTTTATTTTTGTTAATTTTCTTTTCTTTTATTATTTTTTGTCTTCAATTTTGTTTTGTTTGTGGCTTACTTTATCCCTGTCATATCTTACTTTGTTGTGTTTTTTATTGATCATTTTGACTGTTTTTTTTGTTAATTTTGTTGCTTATTTTATTCTTTTTTTTTTGTATGTTTACTGTGGAACTGCTAAAGTCTCAGGAGTTAAAGGGTTAAATTACAACACCTCGCTGATCTGATTGAAGCCACGCGTGCACACATGACTTAATAACACATTTGTCATTGCACAAACTGGTAAAAATAAAGCGTCTCCACAGCGCTGTATTGTCTCCCTGTTTGCCACAGCGTCGTATCTGCCTGAAGTCATGATGGTGGTGAATGCTGTCGTTCCACCTGCCAGCTTCAAACACAGTCTCAGGTCTCAGAGGAGCAGTTTTTGGAGACGTAGCTGTGCAGACTGTGTGCATATCTTCCCAAATCACACAATGGGCTTATCTCTCCCTGTCTCATCACTCCGTCTGTGCTCATATGAAACAGCCAAACTCCTATTCCGTTTGTAGTTTCTTACAGACACCACAAATGCACTATTGAAGGTCCAGTCAGTTAAAAGATGGACTGATGCTTCTTACCTTTGACTCTGGTGTTTATTTAGTATTCCCTCATTTCTACCTTTTGTAATGTCTTGTTTCATTCCTGTATCAATCACTCACACCCCCCCCCTCCTCCTCCTTTTCCTTGGGCATTGCCTACAGATTGATTACCTTTCAGTAGTCGGGTGTAATGACAGGAGGGCCGAGCTAATTTCTGAAGTGATAAATGGTACCTAAGTGACTACAATCCACTGGGAGGCGAGCGGTCCTGGCTTGGTATCTGAAGGGGATTTCTGATAATATTAAACAAAAGCAGCGACAAAGACCAACTCTAAAGCACAGATCCAGGAAACAAAGAGATTAAATCAGACGAAATGAGATTACAGCTGCTCGCTTTTGAAAAGTTTGGGTTTGATATCAAGCCTTTAAGGCCTGATTTGCAATGGCAGAGTAGAGAAAAGCGAAACAATAATGCAGTGAATTTAAGTGTAAAGCGCCTTATTTAGTTCTGATTGTTTATAATCCAGCCCTGCAGTTAGAGTTCTGACAAATGAAAAGGGTTCAAAGTGTCGACTGTGACACGTCGCAGCCCTTTAAGCTACTCACATTGTTTTACATCCCTGCTGTTTTACTTTTATAGCAGATTTGTACAGTGTGACAGTTTCAATTTTGGGTGAACCTGCGAAATTAAAACGGCAGACTCATTGTATTTGTATTATCCAAAGTACCCAATATTATACAGTTATACAGTCAATTTGGGATTATGTTTTTGTTTTGTTTTCACCACTGACACAATAGCAGAGCATGACAGCGTGCCACCGCCGCCGCCGCCGCCGCCGCCGTCTCGGTTATTGTGAGGAGCTTTGTTGTCCCTTCTAGACATCAGCAGCCTTGCAGGGATTCTAGTGAAATAAAAAGCCCAACATCTGTATCAGCGACACAATAGCTCATGTGACAATTAAGCCAAAAAACAATCCACTGTGGCAAATGAATTGTTTTTGCGACTGTGGCCAAGGTCACGTTTGACTGATCTGTGATTTTTTTTTAATAATGGTTATTTATCGCTTAAGGGATTTCAATTCAAAGAGCTTTAGAGCAAATGCACCAAATCTACAGCCCCTGGGCGAGAAACAGCTCAGCAAAGGGTCCTATCCAACCCATGGGATGAATTTGTTAAATGTTTGTGAAATTACACTGAAGATATTAACGATCAAGGATGTAAAAGTCGATTTAGTTCAGGGGTTACAGATGAAGAATATTTTAAGTGGATCAGACCAGTTAAATAATAACATAAGGACATATCTTTCATTTAATTTAATGAAATGATGACTTTTTAAATTACTATATTTTCTGGACTATAAACCACACCCACTTTGTCTCCAGCATCTCACCATTGATTCAATGATGTTAAGCTTGTGTGCAGCACACACACGCACACACACCACACACACACACACACACACACACACACACACACACACACACACATACATATGTAAGAAGCTCAATATGGGGGCAGAATACGGACCCCTTAGTGAACATAGTGACATTTAAGGGACAGTGGACACTTACAGATAATGGAAATATTCAGATATCAGATGCTGAGTCAAATCAGTCTAAAGCCACAGGGTGGTGCAGCGTCACAAACTCACCTGAAATATTAAATATTTTCAACTCAAGCATTTATTTGCAGTGAACGCACCGCTCCAACATGCAGCAGCAAATGTGTCCAACACGCCACCTGGGGCGAATCTGCATCCAAATGCATCTCTACTTTGAATTTGTATGTAATCTCGACGCATTCATTTGCGAATTCGCATTTAGTGTGGCTGTAGCATAACGGACCAGCCTACCCAGAATTCCTTGTAATCTCAATAGAAACAAAGTTACATTTCTGAAATAGAATGACACAAAAGACCTATCATCATTTTAAGTAGTGTTTATTTAATGGATATGTAAAACAAACAAACAAAAAACTTTGCTGCGAACCGCCAAGGTCACGAACGCAGCCTTCTTTGGCAGCCGGATCCATCGTTAGCACATGAAACGGAAATTAGTCACATTGCTATTTGTTACATATCAGTACTTGAGTATTTATTTTTCTGACAACTTTTTACTTTTACTCCCTACATTTTTGTGTAAATATCTAAATTTGATACTCCTTACATTCTCATAATATGATAAGGTGTCACGAACAAAGTGAACGTACATGCAGGATTCTGACATGGGAATATCATTTTTAACAGGTTTATTGAAAAAAAAATATAATAATGGATCATTGAGTTGCTGCGATGGTGATCGTGTGATGCAATGCGGTCAGATCAGCAACTAGGGGCAGAACTGTGATCAGGACACAAGCCAGAACCAGAACCAGACATCGAATTACGATGCTCAGGGAAAATCCAAAAATCATTACCGGTACACAGATGGGGTTCAAGGCAGGCATCCAGAATTCAAACAGGTTCCAACAAGGGCAAGACAAACTTGCGTTTCCAGGTTCGTTAAGGAAAGGCAGATCTCAAGCAACACAACAGATACGGGACAGACAACAGACAAAACCCATGGAAGAGAAACAAGTCAAAAGCCAGACAAACTAAGACATGGATCAAAACGCTCATCTGTAGCACAGGGAAAAACAAACTAGTGATTTCATCCAGAAACAGGAGGGACTCAAATAGCACAAGAAACAGGTGAAGCACATGAGACTTAATGAGAAAAGGGCAGGACAACATCTGTGACAGGAAGTAAAATGAGACAAGGTGAACATGAACCAACACAATAAAATAAAAGCCCAAACACTAACAATGGCATAAAAAGACACGAAGACGAACAAAAAACTCACAAGACATGACAATAAAAGTCCAGATTGTAACAGAATATGTCATTACTTTTTCAAACAAAATGGAAGTAACAGTGTGTAAAATATGTAATAAATCACCTTCACATCTGCAGACATGGAGTTGAAGCTTTTTCCATGTGGTCACAAATGTAGAGCCAGGCAGAGGTGGGAAGTAATAAGTACAAGTGTTTTAATACTGTACTTATGTGGATTTAAGTTTCACTTCAGAGGAACAATCAGTGGAGGAGGGAAGTTAGGACTTTCTACAGTATATTATAATTATGGCTTTTATCTCATAATTTAGATTTTTTTATCTCATAATTGTGACTTGTATGTCATAAATTTTTAATTTGATAATTTAGATTTTTTTTATGTCATAATTTTATCTCCTAATTGTGACTTTTTATCTCATAATTATGTATTTCATATCACATTTATGACTTTTTAAATCAAATAATGATGATGTTTTATCTCAATTGTGACTTTTTTCTCAATTTTTTCCTAAATATCCTGTCCATACTCACAAAACTTATTACTGTGACCTGATCAAACACATTGTCAACACAGTAACTCACTTTTAAAGGCTTTATCTTTTGACACTTTTGAAACTTATATGATTTGGTTTGGTTTAGTAAGTATTATTCCAATCCTGAAAAAAAAATGCATTTATACTTTTGTACTTTATTACAATTGACAAGTTTGACTTGTACTTTTTCACCCAAGTAGCTGTACTACAGAATGGGAGTTTGTACTTTTGTCACCTCTGCTGATGGGCTACCACATCATAGCATCCGACAGCATTTATCATCAACATTTGTCAAGCTAGCCAATCGTGAAGTATCTGAGGAAATATGAGTTGAAAAATATTCCACAGTGACACCAAGTGGACGTAAAATATCTGCCAGTCATGTTTCCAGTCATGTTTCTGTCAAAATGTGCTGCTGTCTAGACATCATTCCTCAACTGGACATGCTGAGAAGTTTACAAATATAAAAGGAGATGAGAGAAAGAAAGAAGAAAGTCAAGCATCTGATAAAACGTCTATTGAAGAAACAAGAAAGCAAAAAAAAAAGAATGAAGCAGCAGTCAAAACAGCTACAAGGAGAGAGAAAGATGATTGATAGGACCAGAAAGACATTGAGAGTTCATCCAATAGTGCATGTAACCAGCTGCTAGTAAAGTACAGAAACCCTTTTTTGTGTTGAACTTAATGTGGCCCAAACTTGTCCAGACTGTACTATACCTCCAGCAGCCCCAAGGCAGTGCTGGGAATAACCGTGTTAGAGTATAACAGTGTTACTATATATATGAAGAGTTCATTTGCAAAAACAGATAACTCCATTTTTCTTTTCTTTTTTTTTCCCAAAATGGCATTATTTACTCTTCATTCTAGGTACTACTCATTGATTTGATATGTTATTTATTCAATTTAGTGGACCTAACCAAATGAAATAAATAATATATCAGTGTCAATGAGTATTACCTGGAATGTAGAGTAAAAAAATGCCATTTTGTGAGAAAAAAAGAAAAATGGAGGTATCTGATTTTGCAAATTAACTCTTCATATATATATATATATATATATATATATATATACATATAAAATTAAATACGTTTTCTGATGCCTTGTTATTTCTCACAGATTATAGATAAAACAAAAGAAACACTTCTGAATGTAGCCATAAAATCTCACTGTAGAGCTCTTTACATTTGACAGTGTTGTTGTGGATAACTAACATGCTAATTACCACTTTATTCATATTCGGAGACTGAATTAAAGACATTATCACATTTATCAATTAGAAAACTGAAAGTTTTATGAGTGAAATTAAAGAGAACAGTTTAGCAGTATAAACACAGGCAGTTTTTTGTTTTTTTTACTCCCAGAAGAACAAGGTCTTTTCATCAACATAATTTTAGTTTCTGCTTTAATGTCTTTTCATGGTGGTGAAAGCAATTTTTTGATCTAAACCAGTCATAAATATAAAACATATACATGTGCGCAAGTAACCGTTTTTTTTTTTAACTGTCTAAATATAGTCAAGAACTTGCAGATGTCAAAGCTGTCATGACCTAAATACAGCTTGAATTATATTGACTTTATCTGCAAGGATGTAGATGTAGTTATTTGATATTTATATGAAAATGATCCAGATACTTAGTTTAAACCGACAATAAAACAGAGGCATCTCATTTGTAGACATAGCAGCGAGCTTTTATTTTTAAAGTATATCTGCAAAATCTAAAGTTTCCAGGTCCATCAGTGTGTCAGTGAAAGTGTAAGTGCACTGGTCATTATGTGCATTAGTAGAAAATTAAATAGATTAGCTGCGAGTTATTTTCCCTGAGCTCTCTCTGCCTCATGATAAGAATCACAAGATAGGCTAACAAAAGCCAGCCCAATTGTCAAGCCGTCGTTCAATTCTCAAAACCTATCCCCTAATGAGCCTTGTTGTTAGGCCGAGCTAAATGTCAGCTAATGGAAAAGCTTTCAGACGACGATTTCCAACCGGCTCGTCGTCATTTCAGCCTCTCACACTGCTCATCAAGCTAAGTATACATGTAGACGATGCAGAGGCACAGCTCAAACTCAATTCTCTTTTAGTGTCATCTGCTGCTCATAAATAACCCCAATGGATCCTGGGCTGTATTTAATAAAACACATCTGATTATGTGCGAAGGGGAGTTTATTAAAACTGTATTTCTTCCATATTCTTTGTGATTTCTGACCTAGTTTCCGGGCGTGTGACAGATGCCATTATTACTGAACCTGTCTCTTTTCCCCCTTTGGCCTGTTTTGTCTTTTTCAATGTGTTTATCGCCTAATATTATCTTTAAAAAAAATACAGAACAAGTTTAAAGAATGACCCACACATGACTCTGGGCCTATTATTATCATTATTATTATCATTATTGCAGTGTTCAGCATTTCAGCCTGTTGTAGAAAGGCAGTAAATCCATTTGACAAGCACATACTGATATAAAAGAAAATAGCACATGTGGAAAATCGATAAATCGCTTGGTGAAAGTCGATCAATAATGGGTTTTTTTTATGGATGGTGACACTAATACATCTCAGACATCTGCCCTGTTGTGGTTAACTGCAAATTGGAAATAGGGTCCTGTATGTATCAGGCACCACAGGGAGCTAACTAATGATATTCTGGACGTCATCTCAGTTCTCAGGTACATTAAATAAGCAAAGGGAATTGAAAACACACCACTTAATATTTGGAAATGGCCACTGGGAAGAAAACAAAAACATAAAGGAGTAACTGTTGTGTTACTGCGATAGTTGAAAAATACTGTCAGAAAAGATAGTGTTATTAGCACATTTTATTCCACTAATCGCATAAGAACGAATAAGTGTTAAGTTAATGTCTTCTCAAATTCTAATAAATGTCTGAGACAAATTTCTGAGCTCAGTTAAGAATGAGTGTGACCTCTGTTAATATTAATAACTGCAAAAATCCTCCTCCTCGCAGACAAACATGAGCATCTGATTTTTGGTCTGAGCCAGAGGTGTCAAACATGGATCCAAACTGACAAACAAAGGGTCCAATGAATTTATGAAATACAAAGAATTACACTGAACATATAACAGCCAAGGATCATTTGAGCTCAGGGGTCACATACAAAATTATATAATCTCAAATGGGTTGGACCAGATAAATAATAGCATAATAACTTATAAATAACATCAACTATTAATAGAAATAAGTAAAATTACATGAAAGTGTTGACAATTCAATCACAAAACATTTGAATAACATCAACAAATTTGAAGAAAATTAAATGTCTTAAAAAATAAGTAGGTTTAATTTTAAAAATATTCCATGTGTAGTTAAATGTAGTGTGTCTCTGTAAATCCGCTGTAATGCATGTTTAAATGATCACACATGAGTAATCTGAGGCATAATGTTATTTTTCACGTTTCTTTATGTTATTCTTTTTTTTTTTAACCCCAAAAGACCCTAAACAGCCACCAGCAGCCCAAATAATCGACTGATGTAAAATACTTAATACCTGGTAATTCACTAATTGTATCAACCCATGTAAATAATTGGTTTTTCACCTTTTCACGGTCCTCACATATGATCCATTTGGACATTCAGAGGTTCTGTACTGAACATGGAGACACCATCATCTTTTACAACATTGATTTACCAATAATACCCATGGAGTTGGATGAATGACAGAGAAAGGAAACACTTAGTTTATGTTAATTTAATGATAGATTATAATGGGAAAAGTTATTTTTCTGCAGGATTTTTTTTTTTTCAGTTTTTGATAAAATAACCTTCAACTGTACTCTGGTGCTATAATGACCATCTACATGATCAGTGAAGTAAATATTGGAAAATACATGAATTTCACTGGGGAAAAAAAGCTAAATACAGAGAGTAATATTGTAATAAATTGTTATAAATCATTAAGAAAGGGTGAATCTAGAGATAAAATTCATTCAGGAATTACTACTGGGTATTTATGGGCTGTTCAACCATAGAGAAAAGTTTGACATTGTCATTATTTGTAGGTTATAATGTTAGTGTTTTATTGGTCCAAGCAATTTAAGATCATACTGGGCTGAATGTGAGTTGACACCTCTGTTCTAAGCTGTGGTTTCACATTGACCCAATGTCAGTCAATCAGTGACAGTCCCAGTTCCACTGACCATTGATGGACACAATGATGGACTGATGGATGTTCTGACAAAGTCTGACAACCATGATCCTTTGTGCTTGTATACAATCAGTGGCTGGATGAACTGTTTCTGCAGTTTCTGAGCTGCTGTTTTGAAGACACTTTTTTTTTTAATACACAGAATTCATATTCTATCTAAGGTTTTTCAATATAACAGCATTGAAGAAACTACAACATTAATACCTTTACAGAATAAATGAAGAGGGCATTCACACACACAACCACATATGTATTATAAAAATAATATGAATTAAAAGTAAATAAAACAGGTGGCAACAATTAGCAAAATACATCTATTAGTACTTGTAGTAGTATTCCAGTGATCAATTAAGTTACATATAAAACAAAAAAACTTATGGCTGGTGAATAACTGAGGCCACTATTTTTTAATTGTCTCCATCTTGGCTTTTGGAGCTGCAAGTGATCATATTTGGATTAAAAGGGATGGACTTACAGAAGCCTGCACCCATGCCAATGTGTATGTAATATATTTATACTAGACACTATTTGCAATAAATTGCACAGAACTAGGTTCAGTGAAAAGTCTGTGTCTGTTAACACTGAAATGAGGGAAATTGAATTTAATCCCTCAGTCAGTTACCATAGTAACAGACTCTAACCTGGTTGAGACCAGGTGTTTATAATAGTAATGACGGATTACATTTACTGTATATATCACTTTTCTCTTAATGCATACTCAAAGTGTGTAGAGTGGATCTATTATTCATTCACTCAAACATTCACACTCTGGTGGTAGTAAACTACACATGTATCCACAGCTGTCCTGAGGCAGACTGACAGAATTGGCAGGTTGCCAATTCACATTGCACCTCCTCTGACCACCACCATTCATAAACCATTCATAAGCATTCATACACCAGTGTGAGTAGCAGCACTCAAGTCAAGTCAAGTAATCTTTTTTGCAGAGTGTGCATATATATATATATATATATATATATATATATATATATATATATAGCACAGATACAATTTCTTTCCTCTCTTCCATAGTGCAACAACTATTTAAAAGTTAAAAATAACTAAATAAAACAGAAGAAGGAAGATCTGGCAAAAAAAATCCACCAATGGCACAATTGAAAATGATCTTTGTACTGGAGGATTTCTTGAAAGAGGAGGGGTTTGTTGTGGCTGGTGACATTTGTAATTTATTCCAATACTTTTGGGATTTTCCTCTCCATTGCACCATGTATGTTTTGACTTTCACCTATAAGATTCTGCTCACTCTTCAGTTTTTGTTGAACACTTCTAAATATTTTCCCCATTATACTCTGTTACACCACTTCCTATAGGTTCATCATGACTACATAGTGCTGTGAGATTACAGTGATAGTGATAATGATACTATTATGAATATATAACACAATCACAAGGGTCAAAACACAGTAATGTCCAATCAGAGACCACACTTTAATTGATGATCATTTCCACATTTATTTTAATAACAAGTATCTCCTTGTTTTGGATAATCCCTTGTGGTCCAACTAAAGCAAAAACTATTTTAAAGAGTAAAATGTGGGTTATTTAGCAACACTAATTTGTCCCATGTTTGGGCTCATAATAATGCAGTGTTGGGAAAGTTCACCTTGATTAGGAACTAGTTCAAAGGACGGATCCCAAAATGAACTTTTTCGTTCTTTTTTTTGTGTTATTATTGTAAACTTATTAACAGTTCCTGACCGTAGTCAGGAAATCAGGGGAAAATGCCGTCCTCCTCTCGGGGTTAACTTCCCTCTGCAGGTTCTTAGAACACAAGGAGCAGTTTCAGTGAACTTCGTTTTCAATGTTTATTTCCAAGAACAGGACAACACCTGCTCCGGTCGCCGGTCACACTCTGTACACTTAACTCTTTTTCTCCACTCCCAAAAACTCTCTCTCTCTCTCTCTCTCTCTCTCTCTCTCTCTCTCTCTCTCTCTCTCTCTGTCCCGCCCAAAACGCTTCTCATTGGCTATTCCACAACATTATGTTGCCAACATTTGTTCAGAATAATACCAAAATGACATCTATGATAATGCTGTGTTTTGATCCCATTTTATACCTTATAGGACTCAATAATTACAATGTGATACGAACGAAATGTGAACTACATAAGACCGCAGTTTAATAAATGCCAGAATAACCGCGTTCACAACTTCCCGTTCATTTGGCAAAAGTGAACGAGTCATTCATATTCATCAAAAATATGATATAATTTGTGAACGGTCGTTCAATGAACTCGTTCAGGTACAAAACTGTAATAATGTTACAAAATTAGACTACAGAACAAGGGGTTTTGGAGAAGCACCTAGTGGCCTTCACTGGTATTACAAACTTACGGCCTTATTTGGTGCTGAGACCCTTGCCCTTCAGTGCCACTTATGGTACTATATGTATTTGTAAATCAGATATTGATACTATATATTGTAAATTCTTACTTTATCCATTGCATGTTTAGTTCAACACTGAATGTAACTGACATGTTATTCATGCTGCAGCCTGTCTTGTCCTGGACACCCTTGCAAAAGACATTTAATATCATATATTTAATATCATGGAGACTTTCCCAGTGAAATAAAAATAAAAAAGAAAGAAAGAAAGGATCATATGCAATGATCTGAAAGGACTGTCAGCTCAGATAATGATGTTAAATTTCAGGTCAGATATCAAACTGTATATTGATTGAGAATAAAACTCATTTAGCAGAAAACACCAAAAGGGTTGCCATGTTATTTTCAAAGGTCTGTTTTGGGTTAGTTATGTTATTTATATATATATATATATATATATATATATATATATATATATATATATATATATATATATAAATCATGTCAATAGAAAGAATAAAATCAAATCTCAATAAAGACATCAGACTGTGCAGTTAACCCTCCCACAGTGATTCACTCTTCCTTTGACGAGAGAAAAACAAAGAATAAAAGTGCTTCGTATTTCTCATGCTATTTAACACAAATAGAGAAGTCTGACCTTTACTTGACTAATGTTTGCCATTAATTAACTGCTCCATTGCCATGCAATATTCTCTTTTTCTTCCTCCAGAAAACAATTATAGATGTTTTAGTACCTGCTTGGGTGATCAATGCTTTTAATTAAACAACAGAATGCCAATCACTGTCAGTTAAGTTTGAGTCCAATGACTATTAACAAGACTTTGTCCATTAATGATGATTTTATATGAAAAAAGATAATAAGAAACCCTGAAAAAGTCTATTAGAAACAGGAAATATATTTGTAAAGTAGCAGTATATCACATACAATATATTACACAATATAGAAAAATATATATATATATATGTTTGGACTTTTCTATTGGAGGTTATGAAGTATGTTTATGTAAAAAGAAATTAGCATTATAACAATAAAAGTGTTAAAGGTAAGACATTAGAAAAGACAGAACAATATTGGAATGAAATAAGCAAGGGATAATGCATGGCCCACGAGTTACTATCAGAAAAATATTCCCCAACGGGGCCGAAGGGGAATATTTTTCTGATAGTAACTCGTGGGCCATGCATTATCCCGTTTATTCTAGGGTTATTACAGTTCATTATTGTCACTACTCGAACAGACTAGTATTGTGAAATAGGCGGGGCAGACAGAAGGGGGGTGCAGAGAGTTTTAGGCGGAAAAAAAGAGAGAGATGGATGTACACAGTCAGGTCAGCGACCGGAGCAAGTGTTGTCCCGTTCTTTCAAATAAATACTGAAAACAAAGCTCACTGAAACCACTCCTTGTTTTCTAAAAACCAGCCTAGAGGAGTTAACCCCGGGGTAAAATACTTACTTCGGCCCCGGAGATTTTGTACGAGACAATTTCACCTGATTTCCTGACTACAGTCAAGATAACATCAGGAAAGGTTAACATTGGATAAAATAGCCGTTAGAACGGAGTGAAAATTTACTTTAAAAGTGGCTGAACTACCTGCGGAGTGATACGGTACCATGAATCTGAAGTGACAAAACCTGTTGCCATGGGCAGCCGGTGTTAACGGCGCAGCGGGCGGTTATCGAAAAAAATCCGCCCACTGAAGGCTGGGAACGTCAATTCAAAGTGAACGGGGGCTGTTGTAATGTTCTAGAGGGCCGTAGGATAAAATAAATAAAACCAACATGCAGCTCACCAAAGGGTATGATCCAGTCTAATATCATGGCTGTCAAAATAGTTTTACTTCATGGCCACTCACAGACCTGTCTGATCTCAAGTGAAATACTATTATAATAACAAGCTACAAATAATGACAACAACAATTACATGAAAATATTTACATATACAAACTGTCCATTCACAAAAAATGTTGAATAACCTGAACAAATATGACAAATTGGAAATATCTTCAGTGAAATAAGTACATTTTTAATTCTCAATTGAAAATGTCTGGTAGGTACAGGCAAGAATGACTGACGATGAATTATTATTATTAGACCAACTTTGTTTTTTTTTTTGTTTTTTTCTATTTCTCATTCAATGCCATGTACAACTAAAGGTTCATTTGTTCAAACAAAAGCATCTGTTGATCTAAACTGTTATATAACTTTTTATCCACTAAACATATTAATACATAACTGAGGTAAAATGCAATTGTCATTTTTTTCATGGTCATTATATATAACGAGTTGGACATTTCAGAGGCTTCAGAGTGAACATGGAAATGCTGTCATCCTCTAGAACATTGACTCAACAGTAAAACAAATGCAGTTTAATAAACAACTGTGTATGGAGATACTTGTGTTATATGTTCAGTTAATTATTTCATTGTGCCGCTTTTTTTTTTTCCTTCTGTTTCTCTGTTGTAATTTAATGAGCTTTGATTTTACTCTGAGCTTTTATGAACATCTACATGATCAGTAAATTAAATATTGGAAAATGCATGACGTCAACCCATGTACTTTGACAAATGACAGTGGCTGTAATCTTGTTTTTATGTAATGATTCATCGTTCATTTGAAGCCCTTTTATTGTCCTATTCAGACCCACTGGACTCACATGGGGGCAATGATTTTACCTCTTAAAGCTGCTGCATAAAATGATTAATTTGGTGGTTTGACTCTGTATTAAAATCCCTCAGTAGCAGAACCAGACAGACGGCAGAATTACACACTGTATCTGTGACTGCAGTGGCTTTAAGACCACTTTGAAACCTCAGTTCCCAGTAGGGAAAGACTAGATGATGAAGAAAGCAGTGAAAATATTCTAAATGTAGTAGACACATAAACGGTTATTGATTCTTCGCAGAACTTCTATTAGGTGGTAAAAACCAAGCAAAAACTCACAATAACCCTTTGAGAACCTCATGTGTCATATATTAACTAGGGCTGTCAAAATGAATGCATTAATGCAGATTAATCCATCATCATGATTAATCTGATTAAATATTTTAGTCGAATAGTTGTTTTGTTTAAACTGTGGAAGGTTTTGAATAAGCATGTTAATGGCATATATAGTATTCATATTTTTGGATGTTTTAGCATGTTTATTTAGTGTATTTTAGAAGAGTTTAGAATATGTTTTGGATATTTCATCACTTTTTTGTGTTAATTTATTTTTTGGTGAACATGTTTTGCATATTTTTTTCCTCCATATTGTTTTTGGTTTTTTTGTGAGAAATTTCAGTCTTCACATTTGTCCCCAGTCAGCTCCAGAATAGATTTTAAAGTTCTACGACGGTTTGACAGGTAATTCAATGGTTTAGGTTCAGAATACATGAATTATTGACTTAATATTATTAGATATATCTTATATTTAAGTAAAAATGAGCTGTTGTATCTGCTTCGCTCATCTTGGTATCAAGATTTTCTGAAAGAAATTTGATAATGGACTGAAATGACTAAACAGTTCTGGTTTATTTTATGACTGATATTATTTTTTTGTTTTTAATTATTATCTATTTGATTTCTGAAGTGCATGTAAGCGTGTTAGATGTGATTATCACAATTATCTGATTACTCCTAGTTACAGGATCATGTAAACAGGCTCATTACTCATACATTAAAAATAAGTTGTGGACTTTTTCTGTTTTGGCGCTAACTTTCACTTGGACTGAAAGATGATCTGATTGGATTTTGCTTGTCAAAGCTCAAGATTATTGTGAATCCACATATTTACCATCATGTGTTGCTGGCAATAAATTTACTTCATAACTGGACAATACAATATATTGATAGCTTTGACAGAACTTCACAGCTCTTTATTCTGAACACTCTGAAGATAATTACGTCATTAAAAAAACATTTGACAGTATAAATATACCATGTTAACCACACCAGCTCATGTCCACAGTGTGTTATGCGTGTTTTTTTTCTCTTTCTTTGTATAATGTGAGCTTGTTAAGCCTCCACACTTGCACTAATTGCATACCTCGACCTCTAGTGATAACACGCTGTCAGGCTTGATGACTGCAATCAGAGCTGCTTTTAGAAAATACTTAATGGAGGCTAGATGAAACCGATTGTTGTGGAGTGAAGAAATGAGGTCTTAGCATATCTGAATGTCAGGTCAGGCAACTTTAAAGTACTTCTATGAGGAGAATATATATTCACAACTTTAGCTGAAGAACAAATGAATAGTAAGCCAATTACATACCTGTTTGATGAGATCAAATGACTTTTAGGATATCACATTATTATTCAAAGTGGGGTTTTGCCTTAAATTAAAATGCTATTACTTTGAATTAGAATTGTAAGTCATGATATTATAGGCTGGTTTTTGCTGAATATTATAAAACAATAAATAATGGATCTAAATGGGGAACATCCCTGCAGCAGGTCACTATGCTCCACAGTCAAGAATAAACTAATTCCATTCATGTTGCTCTATTAGAACTGCTATCATTTTAACACTAGCCTTTTTGTTTTTGCTTTATGTAGCTTTAAACAATAATTTGACAAATGCTATTTTTTTTACTTGATTCTAAATGTTTTAGGTATTTCCTGAATGAATGAATGAATGAATGAATGAATGAATGAATGAATGAATGAATGAATGAATGAATGAATGAATGATGTTACCCTTAACGCCTACTGTTGCAAATACCAAAAAATCTATCTATTGTATGTGCTATAGTCAAAGTAATTATCTCCACTTAATTTACCATTTTCTTTTTGTATATATTTCTATTTAAATACAGGTGTTAAGGGGTTAATATATTCAGTGTCATTGTCATTGGACCCTTTTGTGGGCTAGTGTTGTCCCACAGGCCATATGTTTGACACCCCTGCTTCAAAGCTTCATCTTGCTGCTTCTTTTAGATTTCCATTTCCTTTGGGGGCAGATTATGTTAATATTATGAACATTACGAGCCATCATGACAGGAAACGAATATTCAAAACATGCTAAATTGGTTTGGGTTTGAAGATTTTTCAACTTAGGTTGGTTTCTAAAAAACGCTACTCAGATGATCAAGGGTTGAAGGTTCAGCTTGATTCATCTACAGCATCATCTATGAATAAATGATTTCACATATTCATTTATTCAAAGGACGGTTTATAAAATCTGTGCCACATAAAGAGTCACAACTGAAAGGCGTAAACTGAATGAAATCACACTTAATATGAAATGTCTTGACAATCTGTCAAAACCTATATGATGCAAACACCTACACAGAACAAATACAATGTGAATGTAGCTAATCAGAGCATGACTATAAATGGATGTAAAATAAACAAGTTCATGCATTTTCTTGTTAGAAATAATAATGTAAAAAAATATATATAAACCCACAGCAAATGAATCACACATAAACTGACATCTCATCTTCTATCCATCCATAAATGCTCTTTATCTCACTTAATCCTGGAGAGAAAATAGACACTCATCTTTTGTGTTGCAGCTAGAGTACACTCCTGCTTTAGTCAATAGTAGTACTCAAATGAAGTACTTTAAAACATGACTGAAATTCAGACATGAAGGACATTCATCCTACCTTTAGTTGAAGCATCTGTTGTTGTCATATCTGTAAAAAAAGAGAAATGAGATGACAACACAAGGTTGGAAAGGGCAACATTTAATTCCACATGGTAATATTGGTTTAAACTCTATTCATACAGGACTAGTTTTACCTGTTGGATTCTGTTCAATTATAATTATTGGAATTGCAGCCTATCTAATCTTAATGAACAAAAAAAAAAAATTCACTCCAAATAACCTCTCCTGTTTTATGAAAGGATCCAGTCCAATGTCACAGTAAAATGTGGAGATGAAGCTTAAATCCAGAAAAAAAAAAAACAAAGATGTAAAAGATGATAGATGACAGGGGTAGGATGGAATATTTCTCAATCTTTCAAAAGTTGATTTGATTTGATTTGAATGATTTATTTAGAACATGTGCAAAGTGCAAGAATAATCAATACAACAATAATAATAATAACAAAGTTCTCTGCAATTAGTTGTTACTGATGAACCTTGTCATCACATCCAGAGAATAACATCATTAAATCTGAGTTTAAAAAAACCCCCAAAAAAACAGACATAAAGCCATATTCTAGAGTTTAAATCCCATTTGAACAGGGTTTAAATTATATATGAACCAACTCAAATATGAAACTCTTTAATGATGAAAACAACATTAATAACAGTTGTGTTGTTTTCTATCCTGTCGTCTTCCTTATATCTGCAAGTGGTTGGGTTTGCTTTATTTTATCTCTTTAAATGATAAAATGTATTAGATTGTATTTTGGGTTTTTCTTGTTTCTCGATGATTGTCCGTTGGGGCGGCCATGGCTCTGTTGGTAGAGCAGGTCGTCCAGTAACTGAAGGGTTTGTGGTTTGAATACTGTCTGAGTCGGTCTGTTGTGTCCCTGGGCAAGACACTTCACCCTCCTTGCCTCCAGTGTCACTCACACTGATGTATGAATGTTTGGTGTTGGGCAGAGAGGGCTGTAGGGACACAAAATGGCTGCCTCCCTCCTGTCAGTCTACCCCAGGGCAGCTGTGGCTACACCAGAGGGTGCATGTGAGAGTGAATGAATAATGGGTCACTAATGTTAAGCACTTTGAGTGGCCAAAAACCCCCTATATAAATCAAATTCATTGTTAGTTTGTATTTTGGGTGTTTCTTGTTGCTAGATGGTTGTGTGTTTCCTTCCCACCTCACTTTCAGATTGATTTATGGCTAAATATGCAGATGTAAGTCACCAATGTGGACAACAGGTCGGGTGTTTATTTTCAATCAAAGTGAAATTTGAAAACTTTGATCTGGACTTTTGGACCAGTTGGTAGAAGTTAAGCAAAGCTACCATCACAACAAAATGGAAGAAGTGAAAAAAAAATAACATGTATCTCTCGTAAACAGCTACTGCAGCAGATAACGACGACACAGTGTTTTGGTCTGTTACAAACATTTTAGGGTAAAAGTAAATCTAATCAAACCAAATATACGCAATGAAGCCAAACTTTGAAGCTTTGTTTGGTCTTTAAGGTATTAAAATGTCTTTTATGTTGGTTTTTCCAAGAGGCTTTAGAAACCTTGAGTTTTCAGCTGGTTTTTCATAATAATTTTAGAGGGTTTAATTTTAGCCTTATTTATACCTGCTTTTTCTTCCCATAGTTTTATGTATTTATTTTATTTCATTTAAGATGGACATATTTTGCTGAAAACTTTTACTCAGAAAAAGGAAGTGGAAATGTTTTAAAATGCATAATTCGATTTAAAAAAAGAAGCAAAATATCACTTATTTCACCTTTTAGACCTCGTTGGGCTGAAACATCTCTTTTACCAGATCATCTTGGCCCAGATAAACACCACTACAATTAACCTTGTTACAGACATGCTGTAAATATACCCAGATGTCTTATGACATACAAGGCCAATGTAACATGATACTGTAGATGCAAAGGACTAGTTTAACAACATGCATACATTAATCAAATATCTACAGCCAGATATATCTGTGTATCATTAAAATCTTTCACTTTCAGGTCATTTTCATTGGTCACCACAGAGAACATAACAGATCCATTTACAACCGAGCACAATAAACCCTGCCCCCCTTGCACACATTTTACCTGATGTGCCCTCTCTCTTACCATTGTGAAAACATATGTTTGGTGACTGTGACCTTTGACCTACATTCACCAAAATTTAATGGGATCTATCTGTGTTTTGTCTCAAGTTAGAACATATATTTAAAAACTGCAGATGTCATTTAGGTGGATCTTAAAATTCTGATGTTACAATGAAATGAATACTTACATAACATACTCTATTGAAGTGGGATTTTGTTTTTATTTTCCTGTGTAGTGTCTGAAGAGCTTAAGTAGTTTGATGTGTATATTTGAAAGAACTGTCTCGAATATGAATGGTTTAATGAGCTCTGAGGAGTGTGAGTTAATAATGTTGTGGGTTATGTGAAGCTGTGAAGTGACGATGGCCTTTGTGGGGACACCAAATGTTTATGGCAAACAACCAAACCTTTATTAAGGGAAAGGTACATGTTGATTGAGGAGGAACTTCATATTGGCAGAGAGGTTCACCAGACAGACCACGGTACCTGTATGATGTTGGCCTTTTTTTTTCTTTTCTTTTTTTAAAAAAAAATAAATCATGTTACGAAATTAACGTGGTGTCAGTGAAGGCTTCTTTCACCATCCTCTCATCATCTCTCATCTGAAGAAAGTATACCTGCATCCTGGCAATATGACAGTGGTTGCTTTAGTTAAGTATGCCACCAAAAAATTACAATGGAATTGAAACAGCTTTTTTACTCAATTGTAGGTGTGTGGTGCAGGTTGCATAATTGATCTAAAATGGGGGTTTCAAACTAATTTTAGATGCAACTATCAAGTAGTTGCATCTAGGGCTACAAGTATCCATATCTAGATGAAAGGTATAGACATTTAACATTCCTTCCGTGATCGGTAATCACAGATCAAGTTTTTGGTGATCGGGCCAAAAAATGCTGATCGGTGCATGACTATTTCTAACAAAGAGCTTTGCGGAAGAAGAAACCAGCATGAATCAGAAACAACAGGCTCATTGAAGAGCACTTCACTGCCACCCAGGTTACAATTTATATTAGACTTTCTAAGGGGGCACTTGAGGCCCATTGGGGGGCAATTATTTCAGCATGGGGGCCCGCTTTCTTCTGGCCCAACCCTTGAGGGTCCCATTGACTGCAGTGACTTCTGTGTGTGCTCTTCCTGGTTATTAAAAAGTCCCACATTAGCCTGATGTGAACCACTACTGCTCTGTCGGCATATTAAGCAGCAGTATTAGAGCTGGGAGGAGGTTCTCGATACCACAGGCCTTTGAGTATTCCATTCGTTCTTTAACAGAGCACTGATCCCGTTCCCTGATGTTACTCTGCAGCAGGTCCCTTAGATCAACTGCTCAGCTGTCACGGGCCACCGCCACCACCACTGTCGATGCTGCACAGTTGGATGTAAGGGCTGATGGAGGCCAACTTCTCCCTGCAGGCAGCTGTTCAGACTTATAGGCTCTTTTGCTTGAAGGCTGCCTCTTAGCTGCCCAAAATGACAACAAATCCTTTTCCGAGCCCGTGGGTACAGTCTGTGCCACTTCGGATAACGTCCTTGAAATGGGACGGTTCCTTGGGGTCTGACTTTAAGGATGGCCACTTAGTTCGCAGACAGCACATTTGGAGGACTTCGGGGAATTGCAGTTAGAGCAAACTTTTAAAGCTTTTCCCCTTTTTAGCGTGAAAATGTAATGCCTTTCCTCGCCAGAAGTCACATCATCATTTAAGAGCTGTGACTAATTATTTATTAATTATTATTGTTAATTGTAGTGTGACAGGGCAGAAGGGGAAATGCTGTAGACATGGGAATTGAGAATTATTTCCCAGTAGCCCAATTAGAACAGATGGAATACAATCTTTATTATGCCATTAGTAGTTTGTCGTATACGTAAACATTCACCACACACCAAAATTTGTCTTCTCCCGGTAACCCATCACTACATCACTTGTAACACACAGACACACACTGCACGCTAGGAACAGTGGGTTCACCATTTCAGGTTCCCAGGGAGCAACTGGGTGGGGGGAGGAGGTGAAACGCCTCGCTCAAGGGTACATCAGCTAACAACTCTATGACAGTCAAGGGAATTGAATCGGCAATCCCTCTGTCATATACCAGCTATCAAACTGACCAGTCTTGGAAGTGTTGGTCTATTTTTCTTAATGATTCCACTTATCAGTTCAACAGTCTGTAAATTATCTTTGTATTTCAACTGTACAGATGACACTAGGACCATATACGCTAACAGTTGCAGAACTTCCATTATGACAAACTTTTAACCACAGCATCCAAGTCAACTGCGCCCATGGAATGTCTTTGATTGGCTGCTTAGCATTGGGGGCGGAGTCTATGACAAGGTGTACAGTGACTGTGAGGAGACCATGGAAGAGGTGGAGGAGTACAAATACATAGGAGTGGTCGTCAATAACAGACTGGACTGAAACTCCAACAGCGAGGCTGCATACAAGAAGGGAATGAGCAGACTCTATTTCCTGAGCAAGCTCAGATCATTTGGTGTGTGCACCAAGATGTTCCATCAGTCTGTAATGGCCAGTGCCATCTTCTTTGTGGCAGTTTGTTGGGGTAGCAGCTGGGTGCGGGGGGATTGGCGGGGGGGGCTTATTCTCCCCTGTGGTTTTCCATATCACCATTAGGGTCCTATTATGAGTCTTTCTGGTGGCATGAACACAAAATGCTTGAAAGAGGAATTGCACATGCAGCGAATTCGGTGACCCACAACCCACCTTCTCCCCCTGACCCTTCCTGGCACACCCTGAGCTGGTTGCAGCGCACCACCGCAGAGGAAATGTGCCCAGCGGGGACACAAGCCAGACACGGGGGAGGTCCCGCGAGGGGATGGTTCCAGCACCGAATGGCTGACCAAGACCCACTGAGCTTGAATCGTGGCTAGTTTTGTTTTCCTCTGCTTAGTAATATATTGGCATTCAGTCAATCATCCCGCCTTATCTGAGGTCATAGTTGAAAAAAAACTGGGAGGGGTGTGAAGGGACAGGATGGCAAACCACCCCAATCTGAAAAAAAAACAAAAACTATTCTATCAAACACTTCCAGTTTCTATCAATACTGTTAATGTTAACATAATTTCTCTGTGTTTTCACTATTGTTTATGAACAATCTCTGTGTGCTAGAATTACATTTAGATGATGACGACAAGGCTCTTTTTGATTAAAGCTCAGTCATTTTCAGACAGAATAATCTCTATTTCCTTTATCTTCCCAAACCTTGTCAGTTTTAGACCCAAAAGAGAAATTTGTCATCTCCCCAAAGACACAAACTCAAAAATACACTATAAATGGCCACAGATCTACATTTAACTTCAGTGAAACTTCTACTGTAAAGCCACCTCTTGTGGTGTTTTCAACAAACATGGAAGATTTTAGTTTCTATGAAAATACATTCCTATTTGGTAATGACCTAGTGCAACTTGACGTCCAAATTTCAGTCAACCTCGCTAGACGGTTCTGATAGGGGTTTGGGAGGTAGGGAAAAGGGAAATTAACACAAAGCAGCAGGAGACATAGAGGTAGTAACACCTATTAAATTTTCCTTCACTTAATTGTGTGGACATAGTTTCATTAAAAAAATATCCAAAAAGGCCCAAGTGATAATCAGTTTGTTTTGTAAACAAGAGGACTGTGTTTGTAATGTAAGTCAGGCATTTTTAACTAGGCCTTTATAAGCCTTTATGAGTTAATGCAAGCAAAGCCATTTGTACTATAGTCTTTACTAACAAGGGTGATAAGTGATGTCAATAATTGAACAGGAATTGTTCAGTTCTTATCAATTCTCATCCCTATTTCTGATTCACCTCAGGTTTGGAATTCTGAATGAAAAACAATCCCAATTATTTTTGATCCAGAAGTAGTTCTTGTCAGTGTTGACGAGTGTATTCCCTTTCTTTAAATAACCACCATGATGGGCCTAAAAATATGAGTTCTTCGATTGAAGTGCTGTGGTACAGCGTTAGATGTGAGGACAAATAATGTCAGAGGAAATATGACTTTACAGGAAAAACAGACCTAATAGGCCAGACCTAAAGTGCCCACTGTTTAAAGAAATAAACCTTGGGCACACAACAATGGGTACTGCTCATGGTGAATCAAACTTATTTTCGGAAGTTATGTCCTCAAGGTGTAAATGACCCGTTGTCATAGAAACCAAACCTGGTGCTAGTCTGGTCATGTTCTGGGTTTTATGTCTCTGAGCTCCTTATTCCCTGAGCTGACATTTACATCTCCATGCACTAGAATGTCCTCCTCACACATTCATGTACTAATTGTTTTAAAGCCTGATGCTTTGTATGATTAACCTGTCAAATTAATAGCACACACACAATTTACGTACTTAATTTAGAAGTGTCACTGGCTCTGCTGTGTAGTGCTCACTGGTTTGATCTCCTTATTAGACTAATCATTACAGCGCAGCTGCTTGTGTACTTGATATCTGACATTTAATTTACTTCAAGATCAATCTGCTCAAAGCTGCAGTGAGCAGGTTTGTTCTTCTGCAGCCAGAAGGAAGTGGAGAAATTGTTCTCACTCTGTAATTTATGTGGCATGGATCTAATAAACTGCATGCTCAAATGTTCACACCAACAAACAAATCTACAGAATGGAGACGGAGCCGTGGAGGCAAAGGGTTTAACACAAATGAGGTTTCCTGCTTGTTCAGAATGCAGCTCAAGAATTTAATATTTTACAATCAGCACAGAGAAGAGGAGGAAGAGGAGGAGGGGGGGGTGGGGGTGGGGGGGTTATTATACATGAAAACTACTTAATGCAGATAGTCACATTAAGTTTCATCTTCCTTAAAATGTCTGTACCTGCACGGTTACCTTGAGACAACATGATGCAAATATAAAGCAGTGACAAATTAATGGAAAATGAACAGATTAAATGTGCCTTGGCATTTGCTCAAGCCTGGGTCTTACCGGAGGGCAATAGAGGGGAGTTCAACTACTTGATCTTTAGTTATTTTAGATATTTTTCAAATTATTGCTTATGTCCTCACTGCAGTGATGTGGTTGTTATATTGGCCTATCATGGTGAAGAAGGAGCTGCACCAAAAGGCGAAGCTCTTGATTTAGTGGTCAACCTGTGTTCCTACTCTCACCTATGGCTTTGAGTTATGACCAAAAGAACCAGATCCAGGATACAAGTTGTCGAAATGAATCCTCTCCATAGAATGATTTCATTCTGTCCTTAGCAATAGTTCAGTCACCAGGGAGAAGCTTGGAGTAGAGGTGGCCCAGGCATCTGTTTTGGATACCTAGGGGCGGCCATGGCTCAGTTGGTAGAGCAGGTTGTCCAATAATCGAAGGGTTGGTGGTTTGAATCTCGCTCTGTGTTAGTCATGTGCTGTTGTGTCCTTGTGTGCTGTGGCTACAAATGTAGTTTACCACCACCAGAGTTAGCATGTGAGAGTGAATGAACAATGGATTGGAGTATGTGTGTACCTAGAAAAGTGCTATATAAATCAAGTCCATTATTATGATTTTACCTCCTGGATGCCTCCCTGGTTGAGGTGTTCCAGGCATGTCCCACCAAAGGGAAGCCTCAGGGAAGACCTACACTTGGACAGAGAGAGAGAGAGAGAGAGAGAGAGAGAGAGAGAGAGAGAGAGAGAGAGAGAGAGAGAGAGAGAGAGAGAGAGAGAGAGAGAGAGAGAGAGAGAGAGAGAGTATGTGTCTTGACTGGCCTTGGAATGCCTTGAGTTCCCCCCAGAAGAGATGGAGGAGGTGTTAGGGAAAAGGGAAGTCTGGGCATCCCTGTTTTGACTGTTGCCTCCATTACCCAGCCCTGGATATGAGAAGAAGATGGATGGATGGATGGATGGATGGATGGATGGATGGATGGATGGATGGATGGATGGATGGATGGATGGATATTTATGTCTTCAGAAAACTGTAACACCAGATGTGATGTTTCACTGAAGAAAGTACCTTCCCTCAAGAACAGTAACAGTGCATTAGAAACATATCATGACATCATTTTTGGTTTGTAAATTTAGATCTCAATACCTTTGCAATCCAAACTGATTACAAGCTGATAGCTGGAAGGTTATATTGGAGAAGTCATTGTTGATTCTGTATCAACCTCAAAAGTCAAGACTGTTCCAGTGGTGCAACATTTTGTTATTGTCCATAGAGACAGATAATGATCCATTAGATGAAGACATGATGAAAGCCAACAAATGGATGTTGCAATGCTGCTGAAAATGTATTTCCTCCACTCACAAGTTGAATGTTTCCCTCCACTTTATAGTAAATGAGGAATATAATGATTCATATTTTCATTCACATATAGAAAACAGGTAGCAAAGGAGTTCAACTCAAACATGATCATGATTATTGTTTTTAAACAAGAAACAAAAACAAGTGATGGTGAATAAAAAGTTTGACCCAAGTTAATGGACTCTGGTTTATTTTTCATTCTACTTGATATTTTACCCATTTAGCACATATCTTCATATTTGTGAACAAACAATAAAAGGTGTCAGTGCAAGATGTTAAAATTAGTGTTGTCCACATAAATCACCATGTCTGATTTGGTCAAAATCTTTCCCCCCATTTGTAGAAGAAAAGTTTTGGTGAAGTTGTTGTGGGTGAAGGTTTTTATTTTAATACTTACCCATCCTTTATGAGTTGAGAAAATAGTGCAGCTACTTCTGTTTAATAACTCTGTAGTTTTATAGTGTGGCATTAGTAGTTATATTGAGGTTATAAAAGTAGAAAGGCCATACAGTAACTGTGGATCATTTTTATTCCCACAGACTGATTCTATCAAGGGTAGCTTTTATTTGTTAGCTGCAGTTAATATACTACTACTAGTACTAGTAATACTACTTATAGTATTACTATAACTACTACTATTAGTACTATTACTTCTACTACTACCACCACTACTACCATTATAACTACTGCTACGACTGCTGATTTTGACTTACTACTACTATCACTACTACTATTTCTACTACTACCACTAGTGCTACTACTACTACTACTACTGCTACTTCCTATACTACTACTACCATTAAAACTACTTCCATTACTACTACTGCAACTATTACCACTACAACTATTACTACTACAACTGTTGCTACTATTACTACGACAACAATTACTACTACTTCCGCTACTACTACTAATACCACTACTACACCTACTGTACGATTACTAGTAGTGCTACGACCATTACAACTACTACCATTACTACAGCTAATATTACTATACTACTCCTACTACTACCATCACTGCTACTATATAACAACAACAATAATAATAATAATAATAATAATAATAATAATAATAATAATAATAATAATAATAATAATAATAATAATAATAATAATATTTATTTATAGAATAATTTTGAAATACACTGATAAAACTCAAATTGATAAAATGAAAGTAACATTAAAACTGATATAGAAACAAACAGTAAATTCAGATACAACCAGTATACACTTTGTGATAAAAGTACATTAGGTGTAGGAGACAAAAGTACCTAAAACTCAGTCAGAATGCCTGATTTTCAGTTTACTTCAGAGCCTACAGTAATACACTATAAAGTGTTTATCTATCCGTGCCCAATTTTTTCCATAAACACTATGATGTCAATTAGATTATTCACTGATCAATCTATTATGTTGTTTGCACTTCAGATATTTTTCAGTTTCTTCAGTGTGTCCATTATCCTTACTTACACCGTCCCATCGTACTGTCTTTCAGAAAAAAAAACCTCTCTCTTCGCACATTTATCAAATTATGTCACTTTGCTGTCATGAGTTAATGTTCTATTTTAAGGAAGATGAAGCTTGCACCGCCTGATAACACAGTAAATTGTCCTTGTATTAATGAGTCACTTATTCTCTAGTTGTCATTAAGAACAAGTTGTGTAGGAGATTTTAGACTGAACATATAAACAGAACTGTAAAAGAGGGAGAAAGTCCAAATGTATTTATTCATGTCATTTAAACACGATACAGAACAGACATCTGAAAATGTGAAATGGTGAAACTGTAAGAGAATCATTATTATACATCATGAAACTGAGTTGATTTAGTTTAATTTACTATAAATAGCTATGATATAAAATAACACCAAACCAGAAAGGCTGTTTTAGGGAATGTCACATTTGTTAAAACTAGTAAAATACTGGGTCATTTGTTTCTAGTAGGACACATTTCAAAAAGCTTCATTCATATAAAAACATTTAATTTAGAAAACAGCAAAGTTAAGACAAAATAATAATTTATTCACAATGTAATCTTTATCTTTTCTCTTCTTTGTCTAGTTCAGTGCCCTTGAGTTTTATTTAGAGAAGTAATTCAATTCTTAGATCTGCATAGATGTAACTTAATGCTGCATCATTTGTCTCATTGTCTGCTATTTTATTAAATTATTTCATACACTGTTTGCTTGGTTTAGATATTTATCTACTGAATGTGCTTATTGTTTGAATTGTGTCCTGTTGTTCAAAAACTAGTTTTGTTAACCTTTCACTGATGTTATTTTAATTATGTGGACATGCATATTGATCCTAGCATCACATTACATTACTATGGCAACTGGTACCTCGTCTCATCGTCTGAACCCGCTTTATCCTCAGTAGGGTCACTGGGGGCCTAATCCAGCTGAAGGTGGGGTACACCCTGTATGAGTCTCCAGTTAATCTCGGGGCTGAACATATATAGACAAACAGACATGGGGAGAACATGCAAACTCCACACAGAAAGGTCTGGTGTGGGAATTGAACCAGGGTCCTTCTTGCTGTGAGGCACAAGTGCTAACCACTGCACCACCATGCCGCTCACTACCCGAATGTACACTACAAAAAAAGTTTAAGTGTGATCTGTTCTCTCCATTGTTTACTCATTTACTCACATTTATTTGTAGTGGTTAGCACAAGTGCTCCAACCACGAGTGCTAACCACTGCACTGCCATGCTGGCCATCTTCTGGTACCTGAAGAAACTTAATTAAAAGGCTGCACATGTGTATTTTTTCTCCAAATGCACATAGCTGAGAGGGATGGGTCCATGTGCTGATGCTAAAGCTGGGTGTTGTGAATCAGTAAAATGCAGAGGGTGAATTTCTCCATTGGGATAATAAGGTGAGATGATCTTTAACTTTTAACATACATGAGAAGACTGCTAAGCCTCTATTATAAAGAGTGAAGTGTTTCACATTTGCATAAATCAGATTTAAAATTTTACTGAATAAGAATAAGGGTTTGTCATATTCATATGCGGTTTGTGTTATTAACTCCAACTTATCCCCTGCAGCATTAACAAGATTCTGATGATATATTTATGAGACTCAAAGACCTAAACAGATAGGAGTGTCCAGAAGCATCAACTGACACAAAGTGGTTCATTACTAATGGACCACTAATCCTATCGGTACATGTAAATAACTGAGGTAAAAGGCAGCTTGTTTTATTTTCATGGTCATCAGATATGACCCATTTGGATGTTCAAAGATAGTGAACATGGAAGCACCATTATCTTCTACAATATTGATTCACCAATAAAACCCATGTAGTTGACAAATCATAGTAGTGGGAGACCAATTTTATGTTCATTTAATGATATATTTAGCTGAGAAAGTGATGTTTTCTCTGATATAATAGCCTAACCCTCAATTTGCTCTGAGCTTTTATGAACAAGTTAAATATAGGAAATCCTTGATTTTCACTGAAAAATGAAGATGATAAAAGTATTAATACCGATTGAAGCTAACGCTTACATCAGGTGATAAATTCACCTGATTTGTTACTTCCTGTTGTTACCAGCTAAAAATATTGAATAATTTAAAACAGGTTGGATATTCTGTCTTGGACTGAGCTTTAAGAATAAGATATAGAGTCTTAATTCCATCAAAAAGTCATGTTGTGCATGTTGTTTTAAATGTTGAAAATAAGAAGGATACAAAGACTTTACATCCTTTACCCAACTGTACTGAGTTATTGAGTGATATTTTTGGTCATTTTCAAAACAAATAGGATGTAGAAAATTAAAAGTCTTGCTTTTTTTATTCAAATTAAAACCCATTCATGACTATAACAAGGTAACAGAGGTGAGTTTATAAAATTTACATTATAATTTCCTAGTCAAAATGCAGGTTGAACTTTAATTTGTTGTCAGTGCCAAAAAACCTGAGGTGCAAAACAGGTCAATAAAGTCATCCACAGGATTGCGATTAAATAAACGCTTTCTAAAATAACCCTATTGAATGTTTTTCACTGTTTTTGTCATTATTCAGGGGTTGTGAGGGTAATTAATTCTGTGCCTTTTATTTTTTAGGTAACTTTCCAGCTTTATAATTACTTTCCTGCTTAATTGTCAACTGAGGCTCAGAAACAGTATAATGGTCATAAGTAGCTTTAATTTGTAGGAATGATTATGCTACTTCATTCATGTTTGCTTATTGAATGTGGAAGACATTCATGTTTCTTTTTCTGTGTTTGTGTCCTATGAGTGAAACTAAAGCTATGAATACATCTGGATCAGGGCTATGAAAGTCATGTTAGTTCAGGGACCATATTCAGCCCAATGTGAACTCAAGTGGATCGACCAGTAAAATGAGAATATAAAAATCTATACACAATATCAACTCCAAACTTTGCTTTATATGTTAGTGGCAAAAATAAAATTCTATTAAACATAGTGTTTATATCCCTATGATAACATGAACCATGTGCAGTATTAAGACATTTCAGGTTGTTCATATTTGTTCAGATTAGTCATATTTTTTAAAAACGTTTTACTTTTTTTTACACTAAAACAAAGAAAATATTGAAGTCGGCATTATGTATGGGTTATGAAATTGGATGGACGGATGATTGATTGATTGATTGTCCCTTTACCAAGCCAGTTTTACCCAAAATATTTAACTTCTTTTAGAGTAAAACAAATAAAAAATAAAAATAAAAAAACCCAGCAGTGTTATTAGGGAGGATGGATGGATGGGACCCTATGACAGGCCGGTTTTGGTCCACGAGCCCTAGATTTCACACCCCTGATCTAAATCCTCTGCTTTCTTCTTTTTCTGATGTAAATCCTCAGTCTACTGAAAAAGCTTAAAGCTACGGTTTAACTGTCAGTCCATCAAATCGTCTTTCAGGATCATTGACCAGCAGACTCGCTCTCTTTCAATAAAACAATGTGACATTTCAATAGAAGCCAGTGAGCAAAGCATATTAGTTCTGCTGCACGTTCTCACAAGCAATTATAGAACAACAGAGGGGAAAAGTCAAGCATTGAAACAGGCAGACCTTTCCATTTTGAGTGTTAAATGTCGAATGTTAAATATTGTAAAATAGGGCTTCACTGTTAAGAGAGGGGAGGAAACGTTGCCTTGTTATTGAGTAAAGGTGCAGTGATTCCATATTGAAACAAATGATGGTAAAATCTCTCCATGTGATGTTAACTCAAAAGTTAACTGAATCATGTGGGAGTTAAATCTGCTTAAAAAATGACCCGCGGTGCTGAGAAACAATGTTAGTGTCTTTGGCTGCTTTGTTGAAATCTAGAAACAGCATAAAAAGCACCGTTCAGATCTGTGCTAAAGGCACTGGAGATTTAGAATCCCTTTTAACACATAAATGTTCCATATTCAATTATATATTTTGCAGGTTTGCAGATTGAATTTATCTGTCAGGGTGCCATTACATTTTACATTCATTGATCCATTTTCAGATACAAAATGCTTCATTGGTGTTT
Organism: Siphamia tubifer; assembly: GCA_020466265.1. Classification (NCBI taxonomy): domain Eukaryota; kingdom Metazoa; phylum Chordata; class Actinopteri; order Kurtiformes; family Apogonidae; genus Siphamia; species Siphamia tubifer. The sequence goes on from CM035796.1 coordinate 27,188,044, forward strand.
TCAGACATTTGGATTTTTACAGTTTGAACTTATTTCTGAATCATTACATAAACACTGAAAAAAGAACAAATGGGCCAGTACCCGACATTCTGCACCCCCCCCCCCCCCCCCCCCCACACACACACACACACACACACACACAACTCTCCGACCCAATGTTTTTCTTGACCATTTGGATCCCTTCAAGTGAAAAATAACTGATAACATAGAAAAATGGGGATGCACTGTCTACATACCCTCAAAATGACAGTTTGTCCACAGTTCCCACATTATATTCTCACCATTTTTCTGGGTGATAAGTAATGCATTTAATTTTTCTTGATAATAAATATCTAAATCTATCTATACACCATATCTAAGCTGGTTATCTACTGATCAAAACAGAATGCCACAATGTTATGCAGGTGCATATATATCGCGATGAATGACAGTACCCCGTTTTTCTCTTATGTGAATCGACCAAAATAATTTCTATTCTGTTTCAGTAGATAATCAGCTTTAATATGGTATATAGATATATATTTATTTATATAAATGGTGAGAATATAATGCAGGAACTTTGGACAAACTGTCATTTTGAGGGTATGGTCAAATATTGGTCTAAAGTAGACAGTGCATCCCAATTTTTTCAATGTTACTCGTTATTTTTCACTTGAGGGGATCCCAATGGTCAAGAAAAACAATGGGTTGGAGAGTGTGTGTGTGTGTGTGGGGGGGGGGGTTACTGACTCATATATATATATATATATATATATATATATATATATATATATATATATATATATATATATATATATATAATGTCTCAGTTTATAGATTTTCTTTAAAGAAATAATGTCTACTTGTGAGTTAAAAACATGTACCAGATAATGTCCACCAGAATAAAGCTAAAGTTTCTACAGATCTGTATGTCAGGACCATCAGGTTGTCTTTTTCAAACAAAAATTCATAGATGATTATTTTGACAGTCACTCCAATGATCATATCACTTTCTCTTATACAGTAATCTTCACATCCTGCATTAGCTAAATGTACCACATTCACATGGGACTTCAATTATCACGGGACATCTGTTTTTCGTCAAAACACAGTCGGTAATTGAGATCAGTGACAGTGGAAGAATATTTTTTATTTTAAATGTAACATTTCCTAACTTGTCTGTTTAAGTCGGAATTACATAATCAAGTTTTTAAAGCATTTTATAGGAATAAATGATGAGCTTTTTAGTTTAAAAGCCCATTTCATTTTACTATTGATAGTTTTTTTGTTGTACAAGGCAATGTAGTTGGTTGTTAGTTTTACTGTACTATGTATAGAACAAGCTGCTTCAAAGTAATTATCCCTGATGTAATAAAAAAAAATAAAAATCTGTATTTCTGCCCCCGCTATGACAGATGCTGAAACTGTCACAGCAGAGAAAAAGCCCATTGTATGTAATTAATAACAATAATGATGGCTTGGTTCCATGTAAGTTGTGCAGTAAAGCATGGCCGACAGCTCCACAATAACAGAACCTTGGAAGTGGCACACCTGAACGGATCGGAGCTATTCATCATGTTGGAGCACACCTGTGTTTGACAAGTCAACACATTGACTGTGAGAGAGAAATCTATAAACAGATCCTCAAGATGCATTGAAGTAGAAGTTTGGAAAAATAAACAGTTTAATTTGGTGCAGCCAACTGTAATCAGGTTAATTTAAAAGTATACAAGGAAAACATCTGCTTTATAGGCAATTAACACACAAAAGACAACAGATTGGATTAAGAAAATGTAAAGGGAAGGTCATCACCTGGTCTATAAACAGATGAAACTCAGAAATAATGAGAAATTCGAACAAAAAAGAAATAACACATAGATATCATGCAGCTAAAAATAATCAACAGACAGTAGGTATATTTAATTATGCAGTTCATATTTTCAACCCACACATGGATGTTTAAAAGAGAAGCAAAATACTTCTCCAACAAATGAGATTCAGTTGCTTTAAATTGCAAATGACTTGTTATGCATGTGGAGGAAGATTTTTTTAATATATTTTTTCATACTCTACATACATTATCTAAATAGAGCAAATGTATCCTATTATAAAAGGACAGAGGATGAGATGTGGAAATACATTCACCTGAGACCAAAGATCAGATATGCCTTGTTTTTGTTCTTTTTTTTCGAACTGTGGGAGATGAAATGTCGGCCTGAGCCTCATTCCAGTCTGATTTTCTTTCACTTTTAATTGGTGTTTTTTTTTTTTTTTTTTGCACCTTTATGTAGGGAGAAGTCAAGTAGTGTTTTTATGCCACTGAGTATTTCCACATGAAGTTACAGGTACAGAGCTGCAGCAGAATAAAGAGTATTCGGTCACATTAATAGATCTTTTAAATCACTTAGAAATATTCAGCACTAAAACGTGTTGGATTTTAAAAACACAATAAAGTGTTTTCATCTGGGTTTTTCTTTTCTATATGGTGTCCCTGCTGAGCAAATTCATTTTTCTCATCAGTCACTTTGTCATTATATGACTTTCTACTTATCTGAGGGTGGTTTACTAATGACTCTTTTATACAAGTACTTGGTCCTACTGAAAAAATACTGAGGCATTAAATGGAATTAATATAATAAATACAATTAAGAGACACATAAAGTAAGATTTTATAGTTGTATTATTACATGCATCTTTATCCATAGTACGTTGTACAGTGAAATTAATTTTTGTACCTGCAGCCAATCATAGTAATTATGAGTACTAATTATACACACAGCCCAGATGAGATATATGTATATTAATAAAAAAGTAAACTCAAGAGGGTGTAGCACTTGTTAATACATACAGACATCTGCAGAACTTGGTGTGTGGTAAGCTGTATAGGATAGTAATAATTAGTTAAATAATCCTGTTGAGGCTTGGATATGACAAGACAGATGGCTTAGGGGCAAAAACTGTCATTAGTGAAGAGAAAAGTGATTCTCAAAGCATGTAAACCCTGAAAATATTCATTAAATTGATAAAATATTATCATCTTTTAATTATTCTTATTATTATTGGTATTATTATGTATAAGTATTGTCATTATCATTATATTCCAAGAGTATTTGCATTTACAGTGAAAGGAAGAGGTAAAAACTAACTCATTTAATAATGTATACATTGTTGTTAACTTTTAAAAAGGTTACTATATACAGAGATGAAAAATTAAAGCTTGTCAATTCATCTAAATAAAATGTAACAAGAAGTCTGTATTCATTTATAAAATAAAACTGTAATCAAAAACCAAATGAAAACACTGACAAAGATAAAGAACACAACAATGTACCAAGTGAAAGAGTGTTTTCTTTTTATGTAAAATACTACCATGTCTGAATAGATCCATAAATTGAACCGTTCTGTTGATTTCACTGTGTTCTTTCAAGAGGAGCCTTAAGACTCTCCTCAATTCTTTATTTTTTTGCCTCCTGGTTGAGCTCTGACCTGGAAATCAATCTCAACACACCATTTTGAAGGATGTTTCAGTTCCTTAAAATGCACATTGGAGACTCAAGGAGCACAAATTGTACACACACACACACACACACACACACACACACACATATATATATATATATATATATATATATATATATATATATATATATATATATATATATATATATATACATACATACATATATATATATATATATATATATATATATATATATATATATATATATATATATATATATATATATATATATATATATATATATATATATATATATATATATATATATATATATTTATATATGATATTTATAAGAATCTTTATGTAAAAAAATGCTATGTGGTGTGATGGTTAGTGGTATAAATTATACCACTGGCAGTGATTTGTGTTGTCATTTTGTTTTCACATAAATGTTTCCTATATTTATCTCTTATTTTTATTCATTGTATAGAGGAGTGTTGCTGCTAAAGTGTCATTCACTGTTTTTTATTGGACAATGACAACTGATATTCTATTCTATTCGGTTCTATCAAGAAAAAAAGCTCATATAATAATTGGCAAAGTAGGAAATTTAGTGTTCTCTCAACCGGGAAATTATTTTACTAGATTAACATCTTCAGACTCAGGAAAGCACAACGTTTGGCTTTTTAAAAACATTAAATAATTGCCTTTTTTTTGGAAGCAGCACAATGCAAGTTTTTTTCAGATTCACTTTTAACATTTTTATGTAAAGGACTTTATAATGGACACTTTTATTTTATTTTTCTTCTTCAATAAAGCTGTGAAAGTCGTCCCCATACAAGAACACATGTTTTGAAGAGGTTCAAAGTAAAACTAACACCATAGGTATTTATTGGAACTGTGAGTGACTAATGTTGCTGTCATGTCATCACGGTTCACACGTGTGCTGTGTCTACAATGTCTGTTTTACTGCCTGAGCTGATAAAACTGCACTATTTGGAGATCTGTAATCAAAGTACTTATTAATATACGTTCCTTTGGTGTTTTCGAAGTTCGTAGGAGGAAGGTAAATACATGTTTTACTTACGTTCCTTTTTATCTTATCAAATCAAAATCGTCACATTTTCAGACTTTTGGTTTCCTTCACTGTTGATTAAATAATGACTAGCAGTTCTGTTAAACAATTATATTTGTCCTCATGTTCGGCACATAGCTGTGTAGTAGCTAAAAATACGTACTACATAAATAAAATCTCGAGATGACATATTTATTAATTTGCTTTGGAATAAGGAGATTGAATTACCAAATAACTAGCCAGTAGTTAGCTATCTAGCTAACATGCTACATTAGCCAGGAGTTAGGGAATGAAGAGTTATGTTTATCTGTTTATTTGTCTGTCTGTTTAGCAAGATAATTCAAAAAGTTATGAACGGTTTGACTGAAATTTTCAGGAAATGTTGATACCGGTCACAGAAATGACAGTTAAACCTACCCCTAATTTAGGGGGAGTGGAGGCTGATCTGCCTTGGCGGAGAATGCGCTCTCAGAGTGCAGTATAATCGGTTAGCATCACCTTTATGACCATGTCTTTAAACATTGCAGTTATTTAATTACAGAAACAATCACTTATTACATCCGCCAAGGTTATGTTTTCATCGGGTTTGTCTGTCATCTGTTAGCAAGATTACAGTAGCAGTGTTACTACAATATCTATTTATATTTATATAGATATACATAACTTTCAGTTTAAATTTTACTCAACACACACACACACACACACACACACACACACACACACACACACACACACACACACACACACACACACACACACATATATATATATATATATATATATATATATATATTTATATATGATATTTATAAGAATCTTTATGTAAAAAAATGCTATGTGGTGTGATGGTTAAATTTAGGGTGACCACTGGCATGAAAGAGGAAAGGAGGACACTTGTGTCCAAAAAGGAGGACAAAAGCCCTAAAGTTAGTACAGACGGGACCGGGAGGGGGGTTCAGCTCAGCGTGCACTGTGTCCACTTCGTGCGCTGCTTCGGCTCGAATATTTACATTGCATAGCCTACGACATGCTACCTGCCTGTAAACATTGCAGAACAGCAAGTGTAAATAACGGGTGCATCCTCATGTGGATTTATGATGATTAATGCAACGTGGCGGACGATTGTATGAAAGGAGGACAAAATGTGAAAAAGCCGGACACTTGACAGATGGCTCTAAAACCCGACTGTCCGGACGAAATCCGGACGAATGGTCACCCTAGTTATATTTGATTGTAGGCCTGACATCAGTAAAACTGTCAACTATAATTGTCTACTATGTTACCTTGTAAAATGAACTTAAAAAGTCCCTGAATCATACAGCGTATTGATTCAGTTTTTCCTTGCTTCCTTCCTTTGCAATTCTGAGATTTATTGCATTAATTTTCTGATGTTTTATACCATGTTTCATTCATGGTCACACTAAATAGTGACTTTAACTTTTACAAGACAGTTGGTTCAGTGTTTTGTGTGTTTTTTTAAGGCTGTGCATACATTTTCTTTACTTTCTTGTATCTGAAGGAAGGAAAACTACAAATAAATATGTGTGCTCACTTCATCCCTTAAAAACAACAAAACTAAGTGAAAAGACTTGTGCACTGGACTGAATGTTTGCTAAGTTAATGAATTCATCTGCTAACTATAGAAGGGAATTACTAAACTATAAGCAAACCATTCATTGCAACCTACAAGTGTGTTTTTCTGGTTAGTTTAGTTTTTATTTCCCGTTACCATAGTTACAATGGTCATAGCCTAGAGATAAATCCTCCTCCAGTTTTATATAAAATTAAATAAATATCCAAGCTTCTACTCTGTTTTGTGCATCTGCTTTAAACTTTTGAGGAGTTCGTCCTTTTCCTTCAATTTCTGTAGTAGGTTTTATAATCCTATCTAAGGTTCCTAGGGTTTTCTGCAGGAGGGCCATGTGGTGATGTAAAGTACAGATCTTCCTCAAGAAAATTTGATGCCGTTTGACCTAAAACTGTTCATCCCTTTTCAGACACTTTTAGACTATTGAACTACTTTATTAAAGTTTGAGGAAAACTTTCAGTACAGGTCATCTATCTGAGGTTACCTTTAGCTGTCTTGCTTTTCCAGGCTTGTAATGAGCCAATAGTTTTTATTTCACAGTCTCTTCTCTGTACAACAGTTAAATACAGGGTATATGTACACAATGCTAAAACACTTGATACTCAAATAGCTTCTGCAGGATTTAGTTTGACCTCTGTTCCATTGACAAAAACAGCTAAAATAATAAGAAATGTAGAGTTAAATGGAAGTTGGTGTAAAACAGCAGAAGGTTAGGGCACTATGCCTAAGGCTCATAGACATACTAAGTATAAAGAGACGTCATATTGAATATTTGACACTGTGGTCTTTACAGGGTTTTTTCAGCTAAATTGTGTTTTGATTATAATGCATTTTACATATTCCACAATTAAAGTGGATTATCAATGAGAGATATAAGGAATAGTCACAAAAAGTTTAAAGCTTCAACTCCTTAAACTAGTATCACCATTTATACAATTTCTGTTTTTTGGCCAACTTTGGAGCCATATTGTGGAGTAATCAAGGTAGATAGACCTAATCTGACCATACATTCTAATTATAGGGGAAAGGTTAGCCAGGGAGACCAAAAATCTAATATGTAGGTAGAGGAGCAATGGAAGCTCAAAGTTGGATGAAATGCCTTTTTTTTTTTTTTTTTAAATAATGAAAGGTTTTGCTTGATTATTCAAATGTTTCAATTGCAAAACTGTTTTTTTATGGAAACCTTTCTTGCTCACCAAAAATATGTACTGCAACCTTTTTGTGTCTTCTAATGTAATAATTGTTACTGTGTTCTACCAGTTAGACATGGCAGAGAGTTTTAGTAAAGTGTTTTGTGTCTTTAAATATTTTATCTATATTACTCAGCACTATATGAAGGTTTTGGGTCTAAAACAATGATAAGAAAAAGGTTGAAATACTGAAAAATATTATCAATATGTTCCTTATCCTTTCTGACAAAGCCACATGGAGCCACTGAAGCAAAGTTAAAGAGACACATCTGGTTCAGGAAATCTAGGTTAGAGATCCCTGAGCTTTGCTTCATAATGACAGGAAAACCCTGATTAGATATAATGTACATCAGCTGTGTTCACTGACATCAATTATGTTAAAGGTTGTTCCATGAATTTTGTCGTTGTGACAAAAGATTTTAAAACTCAGTTATTCTTTAGTTTTTACATCTTTAATGAAGGTTACTGTGGCAAAAAAAAATGAAGAGAAAATAACCATTAGTACACCTCTAAAATGCACATATACTTGTAGTTCATATGTGGATGTAAAAAGGTGCTGACACGCTGTGTGTTTCGTTTCAGTCCATTACTAATGAGTGCACTGACTGCCTCAAACATTCACAGGTAAACTCCCTGTGGACTAAACTCTGCACAAGTAACAAAAACCTTGATCTCATGATGTTTATGGTTTGTTTTCCTTTTACAACAGAGTAAATACAAAGCCTGTTTGACTTACCTAACTGAACAAAACTAATCCATCTTCTTTTGACAGTTGGGGTTCAATTCTTTACCCTTATCATATTTTCTCCTTCAGTAATTGCCTTTTCTTTCTATTTCTCAGACTCAGAAGAGGGAATTGATTAAATTGTGAGTCTCGGCGGCAAAAAAGAAGAAGAAGAAAATACTCAGTCAAAGAAAAATGCAGTAATGCCCCAGAGGCCAAGTAAGTCTGGCATATAATGTATCTTTATCTATGACTAATGACAGAACTCCTATGGTGCTCTCATTACAGCTGTGCCCTTTGCTATCTCTCCCAGAGGACAGTCATTTGAATGAGATTGTACAAATGTGTGCGAAATGCTGCACGGGGAAAACGTCAGCTCAGGTCTGATTCCCGTTTGACCCCGGGATGTTGGAGTTGCATCACTGACGCTAATTTTCTTTCATGTGCCTGTGATGAAATGGCTTCAAACAAATGGCCAGAGGGAGCTTATGGAATACAAGAGGCTATAATTGCTAGGGGAGCCTATTAATGCTCAAGCAGAGACTTTAAACCACTTTTAAGCACACTGTCCTTGTATCTCCCTTCATGTCTTCTCTGGCGTTCCCCCTCAGATACTTACCTGCCACCCTTTCCCTCAGAGTGGCTTTCTAAACTAATTTCCCTGGAAAAAATCAATCCATTAAAAGTGGAGTCCAAGACGAACAGAAAATCAAATAATTAAGGGTGGTGTATAGTGAAAGTAGCTGTCGAAATAAGCCTGTCCAATCACTTAACAGGGTGTCATTTTATATTCCTGTGAGGTGGTGCCGTGTCAGGGTAGGGATAACCTTTTAAAACACCAATTTACTTTTCACAATTATTTAGACTCACTCTATTAGCCAAATTACCAACTTGAAGTGATCTAGTTCTGCACACCTTCCTAAGTTGTTAATTCCAGGGTCCTGCACTGCATGCTAATTTATTTGATTTAAGTGGTCATATTGGCAAAATGTCAAGCCTTCTACTACCTTATAGTGGACAATCAAAATGGTTTCTTTATCAATTTCAAGTAGAATCCTAGTCTGTCACATATATGTTTGACTTATGTTTTAAAATATCTGGTTTGGAATATATCATAATATCTCCTTTTATGATACTGTATCGATATTAAGAAGTACTGTATTGATATTGTTAGTTATTTATTCAAATATAGATCTGGCAGAGGTTAGTATTTGTTTTTTTTTTGTTTCTATTTGATTTATTATTAGTTTACATTGTTTTATTAAATAATGATTACACAGGTGTACAAGTAAAATTCTTCCAGAAATAAACTAATGAAATTTTCAGGTGTAGTTTTATAACTGAAGTATATTTGAGGAATAGTATTGTATAGATATCAAGATATAGATACTAATACAGACCCTCCAGGATTTCGGGATGTTGTGATTTGCAACTTCAACCCAAATTCAGCCAATCCCCGTGAATTTAGCGTGATGTTGCAATTTTAACCAATCACCGTGACTTTCCCGCAAAATGTAACCAATCATTTGCGACATCTTGAGATGCTCCTTCCACCTTTTCCTGTTTACCTTAAAGTACGAAGCAACATGTGTACAGCCAGCAGTTTGCATTTGCCGACTAAAATGATGCACTAGTACCAACAGGTGCATTTGCTGTATTTTTTTTGCTGCATTTTTGTCATCCAGGTAATATCTGTCTTAATATCTCGGTGTCTTTGTTCTATTGTTGTCAGGAGACATTTATATTATATGACATTTATTATTATATGTCTGTAATTTCATGTAGCGTTGTGAGGTCATATGCACTTTAACCTTTGAACCAACAGGTACATTTGGAAAAAAAAATAAAAAATTGTTGCATTTTTGTAAGGTAGATGCTAGATGACAATGGCATGACAATAAAACAAGCTGAAACATATGATCTTAATCATAGTTACACGTATAACATAACACATGTGGAAATCTGGTTTCAGTATTATATATATTGTTAATAAAACAGTGTGTTTGTCGTGTCAAATAGATTGCACTGAATGGAACGTATGACCACTCCAATATGGTGACTCCAAGCGTCATTCTGAGGAGAACGTCCTGAATGCTGCCGTCGTCCGTTGTCATTTAGCATCTACCTTTTTGTAACCCTTGTAATGGTTTATTTGCCATCTCGGTAAGGTTGTTTTGAGGACCATATCACAATGACTTTGAATTAATTTTACAGTAACTAAATATTTTAAATATTACTTAATTTTGATTACAAAAACGGAAAAATGCAACTATTTATCACAACTTTCCCTTCCTTGTGCAACAAAAGCCTAAAAAGCACCGCAACTTTCAGCGCAATTTTTCAGAAAAGCTCAAGCAACATCAGACATTTTAGGACGACGACCTCAAGAGTCGAAATGAGCAATTTTATATATTTCTCTATTTTTCAGATTCAAAAAGAATTACTGGAAATATGTGTACAGTCTTAAGAGACAAAAAAGGAAGTAAATGTGTTATAAAGGTTAAAGTTGTATATAAGTATAAAGTTGTTTTTAATCTGAAACTTGAGTTTTACCTGCTGTACATGCACTTCACATATATCAGAATGGCTCTTCGTACTGACAATACATGTGGTCATTACAAATTTACTAAACCAACAAACATAATATCGACCAAGGACATTTGTTCAGTAGTGTATAATGTGAGATGAAACCAAAACAAAAGACATCTGCCAGAACAAAGTATTTCATTGTAGTTAATTGCGTGAAATAAAAGCAGTATAGTTAAAATGCCAGGTAGTCTGAGCATCACAAAATCCATTTAGCAGACTTGTATTCACTGGCCTTTCAGTAAATGGGTAGAAAAGTCAAGGAGACAAGCAGATATACATTGTGAGTGAGGTCAGTTTGTGTTCATTTTGTTGTAAGTGGTCTGAAATATCTGTAACCTTCCACATTCATTTCTGTAACTCAAACTCACAGGTGAATCATTCTAAACCAGCTGAATTTATGAATGGTGTTTCTTTCCTACTTTAAACAGATGTTGGAGGACACGTTAAATGTTTTCTCAGACTTCCTGCGATCCTTTGTCACCTAAGGGAGTGAATTTGCTGTGTCGCTGACCATCTATTCTGCCTCGGCGTCCACAGAGTAATGATGCTAACAGGCCCCCAAGGAAATCACATCCACCCTGACATTCTGAGGTAAAGGTGACGAAATCTGAAACAATGCTTTGTGTAGCGAGCAGTGAAGCACTCTAAAGGTGTCTGTGGTTGTCCCTTAGAAGGGACGGTTTTATTATCACACAGGGAAGTGACACAGTATATCGATGTGAACAATCATGATTTTTAATCTTATGATGGATTATCGTAACTGCATCATCTCACCACACATCATTTAAACAAACAAAGAAATGTATATATATATATATATATATATATATATATATAGAGAGAGAGAGAGAGAGAGAGAGAGAGAGAGAGAGAGAGAGAGAGAGAGAGAGAGAGAGAGAGAGAGAGAGAGAGAGATGTGACATTTGGTCCAAAACACTATTCGAAATTCGCTGGAAACTATTTGAATTTTATTCGATAATCAAACGTGTATCCTGCATATTTTCAATGTTTCCTTCTTTCAGCACACCTGACAGCTCTTATGAGTCTTCTGCAGAGCTTGATGATAGGCTTATCATATGAATCAGGTGTATTGGAAGAGGGGTACATCTCAAACATGCAGGATACTGGCTCTCGGGGACCAGGATTGGTGACCTCTGCTCTACTGCATTAAAAAACAATGACCTCCAGAAACCTTTTGTTCAGAAAAATGAGATAAACATCAGACTGCAAAAATATAAAAAGGGCGAAAAAAATTGACACAACACTGTCAAAAATACAAAAAACACAGAAAACTCATGAAGATTACATGTGAAGCTTTTAAATTATAAAATTATTGATCCATTTATAATTTTGCTTGCTGACAGGGAAATAAATTAAATGTTTTCATTGATTAAGTCATTCATCAGGGACAAATATCAATTATTTATTGATTATATTATTATTTATTTCCAGCTTGAACACAAGCTTGAGAATGGTTTAGGATTTTAACTCAAACACTGTGTTAATGTTAGATCTGAATAATAGGAAAGAAAATAATCATTTTGGAATTAATTTGACAGATATTACAATATGTTCTTAGTTGGAGTTTTCTTTATTCGCTGGGTTCTGTTCAGTACATGTGTCAACCAGTATATCTCCATAGCAACAAAATATGTCATTTATGATGCTGTGTTCTATAGTCTTAAACATTTCAAATGAGATTGTACTAAATTAAGGTCTTAATTAACCTTAATAAAGGTCCTAAAATTCCAGACACAATACACGATGTTGTATTATATTTCCTACAGTATTTATTATTTGTACTCAAGTACAGTAGTTAAATGTGTAATTAGTGTTGATCATCACAGAGAGGGGAATGAGTGTTGCCTCCTACTGTTATTTATGGGTGCATGGGTTGAGGTACAGTATGAGCTTTAGCAGCTTCAGCATCAGTAGCACAAACATTAGTCATGAACAAATGGAAATGTAACATTAACTGGAAACATGGTTATAGAATGATTCAACACACTAACCATGAGGCCTGATGGACTGTTATTGAAGTGAACGGAAGGTCAGCAATTAGATCAAAGATGCCTTGAAAATATTATTTAAAAGTCCTAAATTTGGCAGGCATCTTCACCAAAACTGCTCCTCAATGGTCCAACTGAACTTGAGGTTAACAATTATAAAGTCTTCTAGTGAACAATAATCTGTTTTAATTAGGAAAACACTTTACATATAATTTTATCATGGTCTCTTTAACTGACATTTGACAAAGCCTATTAACTCACCCAATGGCCCATTTTTTGGTCCCGAACCTTAGTTTGGAAAGTCTGCTACCAAGTAAAACAGCCTCAGCTTTATATTTAATGGTAAAGTAACTGTAATTTTAAAACAACGCGGTTTTGGTCTACATTGAAACAAAAACACCACAGGCTTTGAAGTCCAGCCGGCAGCTCAGCAGCCTCTTTGTACTAAATCTAATTGAAGCCAAGCGAGTGGAGCACAGGCCAACAGGGAAATGGACAAATCAAAGTCTAATGAACAGAGCACAGGCCAATATAGACAAACCACAGCATGATACCAACAGTGGAGCCTGAAATTTCAGGTCGGACAAGTGATGCGTCACCAGGGAAAAGTTCTTTCAGTTCATTTGCTTTGTTATAGTCATACACAACAGAGCCTCAGTCCAATAGAGCCAACAGGAGACTTCTATTTGCACAGCCCAAGCGCTGTATAGTATGTTCAGATGTTTTAATGAGGAATGCTGTACCAGTAAAAATTGTATAGCCTCTGCTCTGTATTGTGCTCGATCCCTGAATTTTCACACTCCAGTCGATTTAATGTTCCTATTATTGCTGACAGTTATGAATAACACATTTCTCACCGAGCACAAACAGTCCCAGCTTTTGCTGAGAGGGCTCAAAACAGAGATCTAAAGAGCTGCAGTCCAGACACGGACATTTTGACAGATGCCCCAGATGTTTTCAGACTGCATTTTTGTCAGATTTTCTTCATGCATTTGTGATGCAGCCTTAATTGGAACAGACTGTCCTCAGAGCTTGGTGTGAAGAGGAAACAATGGGAACATAGACAGAAGAACACAAAAAGAAGGAGCTGACTGACACCATCATTGTTTACATACCAGAGAAAAATAATTTGCCACCGTAGAATAAATAGACCAAACATGACATGGAGAGTTTTCATGTTTGTTTGTTTGTGCAGTTTTTAATGTTTAGCTGATTCTGGGCAAAAATTGGACAGAATAGTAAATGTCATCAAATTCCCTGGCTCTAGGTTATTTCATCCTGCATATCAGTCGACTCAATAGTTTTTCCATCTTATAGCAGATAAACAACTTGTACCAGCAAATGAAGAAAGCCCGAACGTAATGAAAAATCAACACCAGCCACAGGACTGAGTAAGAATCAAAACCATAAACTCGATCTGGGATTGACGTTCATAAGCGAAAGGCAGCTTCACCTTGACGTTCAGCGCAATCGCTCTCATCCCAGCACCAGAACTGCCACCCTCTATTCTCAGCTTATCCCTGTGTGTCTGTAACCTCAGTGTCAGCCAAGCAAGTTATCCATGGTGGATTGGGAGATGTGTCATCTTGTCAGAGTGTCACCTTTGTGCTCTCCGCCACAGTCTGCTAGAAACTCAGCTGCACAGTTACAACAATTGCATTTTAGCAGAACGGGTCATAGAGTCATTGATTCCTTCATTTCTTTACCATTTTTTCCCCCTCAACCTAGTAGATAACACAATATTTGTTAGTGATTGCAAACAGAATTAAAGTTGCAATGTGAAAGATATGTGAAGAAATGTAAATGTATTGAACGCCATGTAGAGTAGTCAGTAGACAATGCTGTGTTACAGTTTGGGTTGGTTTGAACACAATTGTAAGATGGGTAGGGTTATAAAAAGGGTTGTGAGTAGTATGAGGAAAAGCAGAGTTAAAAGTAGAAAAAGAAAAGGAGAAAATACAAAAAGGCAACATTGGTCTCCTTTTATTAAATCCCACAAAATTATTTCTACCTCACCCACTTCTGAGTCAGATTTTTTCAACATCTTGTCATCACCCGCTACAGGTCACCAATTTCCAAGGTCGAAGGACTTATTTAGACTTCTACGGTACCTGTTACTGTACCTGATCCAGTGAAAACTGACACCAAAGGTGAATGCATCAGTCAGAGAATGTGCATATTTCTAAATGTCTGTTCCAGAGTTCCTTAGTGTGTGTCTCTTCTGCAACAACAGCAGTGTATGACGTTACCTTAGAAATAGAGCATAAACTCTTAAGACACACAAACAATGCACAAAATTCAAGAGTTTTCTGTTCTGGGTTTTTATATATCAGACTCCTACATGCACAAATACTGCACCAATAATTACAACAACAGGGGTTAGTCTGATAATCCAGTATTTTCTTAAGAATGGTCACAATGATGGTTCCTTAGAGATGTTGGAAATGCATCCATGATGATGTGAGCACTGAGCAATGCCTGCCCTTTTGCTCATGCTCTGCTCAAAGGTCAGGTGTGTGGTGGTGGCTGCCTGATGAAGGTAATGCCTGGAAGTGTTACTACATTGATCAGAATGAAAGAAAAACAGAACAGGGCCAGTCATTTTGGGTTCAGTTACAGTCAACAAGCAAAGGGAAAAGCAAAATAAAACAAAAAAAATCTGTCCTTCTACTGTACATGCTGTAAATATGTAGTCTAGATTCAGTAGTTATTGACCCCACCTGTAAATGATAGAAAAGGTAAGTTAATTATTATACAAACAACAGGGAAAAATTACAAGAAAAATGCTCATACCCTCTTGAAATCCTCTTAATCACACGTTATCTAATATTTATGGACCAGTATTGGCATAAAACAGATGTACAGATATATCATTCAGACATCAGTATTGGCTGATATTTGCAGATTTTTCATAATTTTTTCTTTTGAGTCAGTTTTTATTCAATGATGAAGGACTGAAATAATGTATATAATACAGTTTTTTGGTTTACAAAAAAAACCCAAACAAAATAAAAATAAAAACAAATGAATTAAATGTCGGCACTGGCTATTGGACCAAATGTTATTTTGACAATTTGTCAGTGTTAATGTTTAATCAGTGTAATGAGTTCATCATTAGATAAAACACCAAAAACAGTAATGTGAACGATTGAAGGAGAGGAAAGCTATGGCTGAAAATCTAAATTATTCCATTTAATACTGAAATGTGTATAAGTTAGTGTTGTGTTTTTCAAATTTCAGCTTTTTTCAGGTATGAAAACCCTGCATTTTTTGTTATTTGTAATTATCTACAAATAAATGCTCTAAGTCAAAACAATTTTATTTGGAATCTGTAACAAATGTTATAAATAGAATGAAGAAAAAAATGGTAATTTTATTCGTAACAGGCCTCACTAATTTATAATAATAGTATTTTATTTTCCTATTCAGCAACACTATAAATACAGAGCACAGAATCATTGTTAATAATCTTTCCATGTGTTTAGTGCTAGGTAACCTTTAATACTGTATTAGTGAAGTATTAAATGTTAATCTTCATATTGCCTTCTCTGAACAGATATTTTTAAATGGTTTCTCAGTGTTGGAGATGAGGTTTACACTACTTTATGTGACAAACCTGCTGTATGAAATGCAAAACATATGCAATCCAAAAGCCTACGCCACAGCAACTGGGAAAAGGATTATATTCACGAGTCATCCCTTCTGGAAGTTGGTAGTTGAGTTCATCCTAAAATCAAGCCTGAGCAGGCCTGGAGCGATGAGGCTGTTCACGCTGCAGCAAAACACACTCTGAATCTTCTCTGCTGCAAATCTCAGATGCAGATTTGAACCAGTAGGAAGATCTGTACAATGGTCGACAAACTAAACCAGATATGAGCAACAGTCTGACAACATATCAGTGTGTAACCACCTGGTCTGGTTAGAAACTGAAAGTGTTAGATTTAAGAGTAAAAACAAAATGAGCTGTAGCTATTATCTGGACACCCTTCTCTAGAATTTTCTCCTGATATTAAACAATGCTTATTGTGTTTGCTGTGCCACAGGCTGTAGCAATGACTGAACCGATGCTATAAATATAGAACGTCCCTCTATGATCTCTTCAGGGTTTATACGAGTGGTATAGATAAAACAAGTGGGAGTAGAGAAGGAAGCTGGCGCTTTGTAAAGTGTTTAAGACTCTCACCAGACTCTCACAAAGTCCTTGGCAGTTTGAGATCTGAGGTTCCTGCGTTAACTAATGACACACTGAAAAAATAATATTTTGTTACTGTAAAATAGAAAGTCAAGGCAGTATAAAGATCATAAAGTCTATTAAACACGAGTTATATAATCATGAATACTTTAATTAAAATTAAGTCCACTGTGAAAAATGTAGGTTATAAGTCATAGAGCTTCAATGTAAACATTTGAATGTGAAAATGTTTTAATTTCAAGTTAACACTGCTTCATCATTTATACTTTGTATTACAGAGTCAATAGATCTACTCAGTTTTCTTCAGTTATGAAAAAGCTAACATTCCTAATAAGCTGTTTACCTAACTACAATAATTAAAATTAATTTATTTACACTGCAGACATTCAGACCTTGATAGTAATAATAATATATATATATATATATATATATATATATATATATATATATATATATATATATATATATATATATATATATATATATATATATATATATATATATATATATATATATATATATATATATATATATATATATGTATATTTCCCCTTTTTTCTTATTTTTCCTCTGGTGACAATGGTTCCATTTAGTGAACATCTTTTATTCCTTTTAACATCATCTTTTAAACTTCACCTTTTCAGTACTTACCTCCATCCAAAAACCTGCTGATACCATCTTTCATAATCCTGAAGAGTTGATGTGTTTCTCCTGTCAACCAGAAATGTAGACTTTTCTTTGGAGCACCCATTTGTAACAGGATTACAGAAGTTCAAGTGGTCAGAGGTGAGCTAATGCTAAGTGCGAGCATACCAACTCTGTAAAGTGGTAAACTTTAACAAGCAGTACGTAACAAAATAATTGCATTTTCCATCTTAGTAGTGGAACCTTTGAACCACCACTTCAGTTGAGATGTCTCTCAAGAAAAGATGCCTTTTATCATACAAACCGAGGCTTGATCTGACCTGAGATCTGATTAACAGAGGAAAAATGTAAACATGGACCGGATCACAACACAGGGCCTATATAAAGCAAATAAGACCAGAATGAATAGCATCTGTGCCTGTCAGAGATATTACAACATTCTGGAAATAAGGTCCGTTCCCTTTGATCCAAAAGGAATACAGTGTTTACATGGCACCAGTTACATTCAGGATTCACATCACATCACAGATGGTGATGGTACAGGTACTTTACATGTATAAGTTATCTTCATCCTGTAGCTGCAATTTAATAGCTCTTCTGTAACTGAATCGAAACCAGTGTAACGATTTTAGAACCGAATAATGTGCTCTATTCACTTTGACTTGGATTAAACTCCGACTGAGCTGCAGCTGTTTAATTGTCCTCTTGGTAGTTAGAGGACTGTTGCAGTATGAAGGATATTGAATGAAAGCATTTTTTGCTCTGGTTGTGACTGAAATCCCTTTATCTAACCTTACTAAGTTGTTTGTTTGAACAGTTAATGGTGATGAACACCAGTTTTAGACAGATAGGTGTTTTGTTTTTTTTTTATCATTAATACTATCTGTGTTTGTCACAAATTGCATGTTATTTCTAAAATTGGATTTTTAAATAATTTTTTAATAAGTTCAAAGCACCCAGGTCTGTTTCTATACCATTAACTCACTGGCAGTGTTTTCATTTTCCTGAGGAATCTAAAACACAAAACATTTCACTTCTCATGCAGCCCGAAGCACTGTCTTCTAGGCTTTTCATCCACTTTTTTTTTTCTTATTTGAGCTGGAATTTCTACCAGAGAGTCTTTGGTTTGTGACAAAAACAGATGGAGTGTTCAGGGAAAATGTGCTCCATGTTCAAAGAAACATCCCTATCACCAATGGGATAAAAACTTCTACAACTATACACATAAAGTTGAAATAACAGGCTGTCGTGTTTCCAACATGAAATAGACTCTGAAAACTGGTGCCAGTTCAGGACTAAATATTTTTGCATCTATATGTAAAACAAGCTGGTAATACAAGGGTCTCTATATCATTTAGAACAATGGAGTCATCTATACAGCAGTTTGATTTTAATGGAGTACAAAATGTCTCTTCCTCTCCCCTGTCATTACTGGAATGTCTGTCAATATGCATGGCGTCCCTTCTTCTCTATTGCCCTGCCTCCATCTAGTGTCCAAAACGGGAACTTTTTACTACTCTGAGGGTTCAAACAGTCCAATAAAACATGTCACTTCTTGTCTCCTTTGTCAGAACAGAGCAGAGGCAACATATCATGAGTGCGTCTGGCGAGGATTTACAAAGTGAAAAAAAGAAGCAAAAAAAAATCCCCACACAAACATATGATTTGAAACCTGGAACAAGCACATACTGTAAATACATAGTGTATTCATTCACTCTTGAATGCAAGAGTGAATGAATAATCGATCCAATAATGTAAAACACTTTGGATGTTTTGAAAACTGCTATATAAATCTAATCCATTATTGTTTTTTTATTCATATTGTTATTGTTAAAACTCTATGGTAATGGTGAAAATATGAGCAAATGTTAATCCTGGTGTAATTTATGTTACTGTGTGACCGCATCTTCTGTTTCCAACTCGGTACTCGTCAGCTCTTAATCATATCTATAAAAGTCTGTCTTTTCTTTGAGGCCAACATGGGACTTGTTGCTGCAATATTTATGTCTGTACTGGACGACGGTGATGAGATATACATGCCTTCTTCCTCTCAAAGTTTCCGTTCTGTGCATATAGTTTACCACAGAGCCTTCCAGTTCTATTGTACTGTTTACTTCATTGTTGACTTAGGATAGTACATGTTGTTCTTGTGCAGATAGAAACTGTGGCATATTCATAGCTTACCATTTTAGGTCGGCTTCCATTATATTTCCTGGTTTAAATCTGTTAACAAAGCACAGTTAATTCCAGCAGTTTCTATTAGTCTGATCTACAGTAATGGGGAAAATAATTATTATACCATCAAAAACAATGGTTATGCAATCAAGTACGTAACTTGTATGTGCATTGTGTGACTAAAACAAACAAAGGAACACATGGAATGCTTTTTTTTGTTTGTTTGTTTGTTTCTTTTTTAGTATAAAGCCATAATTTCCTGAGGGCTGTGACCAGGGGAAAAATAAAGTTTTATTTAGATATTGATAAAAGAACTGAAGTGATTTGGGTTTTTAATCAAAAAACATAGAAAATGGACAGATATCAGCTCTGAAATTAAGCTATTATGAGTTATTTTAGTTGTTATCATTACAGTTGCCCAAAGAAATGTTCCTTTAGTTGTACGAGGCATTACAATGAAAAGTAAACTGAAGAAAACAAGTGTGGTCTAATAATTACAGAGAAGCTTATGTTTTCATTGGGGTTTGTTTGTTGTTTGCTGTATATCTCTGAGTGCTTTTCTAGTTTTTTCTGTGACTGATCTGAACTGTAAAAAGGGCATTTTGGTCTGTAGTATGATGTAGTTTTCATGTTGCTCAACCAATGTTGGGCAAGATTTAAAAAAAAAAAAAAAAGCAAAGTAAAATCTGCTTTTACAGCTCCCACTGTTTGGAACCAACCTCTCACAACTTGACAAGCTACTCTGATTTTTTGCTTCATTTCCTTGCATTTGATTACTCTTGAATATGTGTACATTGCATGTATGTACATTAATACAGTACATATGTAATGGCTTTAGTCCAACAATCTGATATATGTAAAGTATATATAGCAGGAAAAGACAGATTTCAAGGAAAAAAAACAAAGTGGTAGTATTTAATGTGACCTTCCTTTTGCACTTAACATGTTTTTAACCCTTTTGCTCAAACAATAGGAGATTACCTGCATTAATTTACAAATGTTTTGTTACAAATGTCCACCTTTTTTAAATTGTGGACTATCTGTAAATTATTCCTTCAGTTAGAGCTTTCAAACAAATAATCTGTATAAATAACACAACTGTATTCAGCTGTCACTGCATACCACGGCTCAATGAAAGGTAAACACCAGCTATAACTCTGCGATGACATTAGCTCGGTCATTTTATACCATTATTGGCACAAGCATGTTATATAGGCTGTTATCTTGATAAAACAACTACATTACCAGCTAGCTTGTATGCACCAGACGCTATTGACAAAGGATCATGAAATAAAAAAATACATGTTATGCAACAATGAGGTACGTAATCTGTAAAATTGACCTAAACATAATTTTTTATATCTCCATTAACCAAGAAAATACTTATATTTGTAGCTCGACTTCTTTGATGCCATGTCTGTTGTTGAACATACGCAATGCATTCTGGGTAACCCTTGCTCCCAAGGGAATCTCGAATTGAGATTATACAGCCCTCAAACTTGCCCCTCAATTTAACGTTCTTTGAATTGGGACAGCACTTACACTTCAAGAGAGAGACAAGAGATTGAGGGTTAAGGGAGGAATTGGAATCTTGTCATGGGGTCAGAGGTCACACTGAATAGCAACTTTAATCCTTTCAACTGAAGCCCAACCGATATGGGACTTTTTGGGCCGATGCCAATACTGATATTGGAGACTAAAAAAAGCTGATATCCAATATATTGGTCAATCTCTGATATTGACCAATAACCAATATATTGGCTGATGTACGAAATCATTTATCTACACAGGATGCTTATATGAAGTACTTGTGCATATATGGACTAACAGTTGCTTTGATATACTGTATAATATTCTGACATCAGACTAGTATGTGACCTGTATATGTCCGTGATTTTCAGACAGGGTGGGATTCGGCGTGGGGAATAAAGGTTCCACCGTTGTCTGAGTGCACACAAGGGGGGTCTGTGATTTTGTGCGTGGGGATGATAACATGATTGTCAGAGCAGAAATAAAGGCGGAACAGATAGGCTTTACTATTCTAACTCTCCAGGCAGTGAGTGCGCGCACGCACACACACACACACACACACAAACACACACACACGTAGGATCTGTGAGCAACAGAATCTCCGTAGCAACCTAATAAATTGGCTACCTTTTGGCCGATGTCGATTAATCCGGTGAGACCCGATAATCAGCCCGATTAATTGGCCGGCCGTCTCTACTTTCAACACATATATAGTTCTGTTATTTGGATAGTTGTGTGGCAGGATGAAGACATGACAGGAGCTGAAGGTGAAAACTGTTCTTTATTCTTCAACTGCCAAAACCAGACCAAACAAAGTGCAAGTGCACCGGAACAACTGGACACAAACCACGCCCAACCCCAACCCATAGTCCCACTGGGTGAGAGGCCTGCCCCCTACCATTCACCACAGTTGGATATTGTTGTCTGACCTTGCGATCAGTAGGATTTAATAAGCTGACTGTTTTCTCTCCATATAACCCTCACATAGCTTTGTGTGGAATTGTAGCCAACTGTTTAGCACTGTTTTTCATGCCGCCCCTCCATGCCGTTTGGAGGGGGGTTGTAGCTGCACCAAGTAATGTGATGAGCCGCAATATGGAAATCCAGGTTGGGTGCATTGGAGGGTGCAGGAGATATACAGTATATATATATATATATATATATATATATATATATATATATATATATATATATATTTCCTGTTGGTAGGAAAGCATCAGCACAAACAACGTGTCTTCTGATATGGATATTTGTGCCTCAGTAGCTCCTCTCACCATTCTCCTTCCAAGCGCTGCCCAACACTGTCCCAATGCCCCCTGGAGGGGGTGTACCCTTGACAAACACTAGTCTAGATGGTATTTAGCCTGCATCTAGATCACAAGTTAATATATTCTCCAGACCTTTATTTACATGTATTTCATCCAGAATATACTGTTGTTTCCTGAAGTGATATTTTGATGAATATTAAGCTTTTCACACCAGTATATGTTCATCTCTATATTTGCATGGTCAAAATAAATCTCCATAGCTAATTTGCAGAGCTTGTCCTTGATTAGGCTTTTACGAAACAATGACACATCCAGGCTAAAAATATGACAACTGGCATTAAATAATAAGGACTGGCATTAAACAAACATGCACAGTGTAACATAGGCTCAGAAAAAGGAGGGAACATTGTGATTCTTATCATGTACAGGACTGTGCCAATGTCTTTGTTTTTTCAGGGTTGAAATGAGCATACATATTTATTTCTCATTCTCTTTTCTACAGATACAGCAACATTTCTGGAGGAAATACGTACGCACCGCCTTAAAAAAACTGAGTTAGAACTTAGACTTCTACAAAACTAACAGATATAATATTGGGTTAGAACCTTTACACAGTATTCTTCACACTGATAGGATTCTAAATTCTATTGAGGTGGAAAACAATAAAATTCTACTGTTGTTGATTTTTGTGTTGCTCCCCTGACTTGACCTTCATGTAGAATTGTTTTTTGTTTTTTTTTTAAAGTTAGCTTACTTCTCCAACTTGAGCCTCAGCAGCTGCAGCATCAAGATGTATAGTTTAATTTCATGTGCCTCAGACAGTAAGTAATAATTCAGGTGTAATGTGTTTGTGCTTGTCATGGGAACAAACTAAGGCTGTCAGATCATGTCCTCTGGCACCTTCACCTTTACCACTGATGTCATGTGCGTGTTTGTGCTTTTTGGGCTTAAAGAGGAGGAGGGGGGGACTGTGTAGCATCAACATGCATCTTCACTCCACAGGCTGACTCACTGACTCATATATCACGCAAACACACCCTCGCGTCCTGGCATTATTTCTCTCATGTTTTCTTGTTTTCATTCCATCAGCTTGGCAGCAGGAGATGTCAAAGAGGCGGAACAGTTTGAAAAAAAAAGACACATCACCGACAGGCTTACATGTCAGAAGAGTGAAGTAAATCCTCAGGTGAGTCACAATTCATTGTGAATAAAGTTGGCCTGCAAAAGCAGTTTCCCCAGTGAGATGTGATAAAGTGATGGAGTTTTGATTGTTTCTGGCAAATGTATTCACAATGTAGGTTAAATTGACATTTCTGGGCATATGGCCACTAAAATGTGTGATTGTAAGACCAAATCTGTTGAATTTACTATAAGACTTAATACATATTTTTGTTTTACGTCCTCTTATTTATCAAATGTTGACATGAAACGGATCAAATAAAAGTTTTAAAATAGCCTAGTACCAGTAGAATCTGCACAGTTTGTGAGTTTCTTTTCTATGCACAACAGCTAAGCGGAACAAAAAGGAATATTTGGAGTGTTTTAGATGTTAGCCCATCTGTTCATTATGTTTCAGTTAAATGCTCTCATCTATTTCAAAGTTGACTGATTACATTGCTCTACAAATTTTATTTGGAAAGTATCTGCTTCAGACAACAGAGTAATAATGGCGTTGGGGATGACATAATTTCACCCCCCTGCTGCCCATGCCATGCACCACATCATAAACTGGATACACAGGATTTTTGTATTATTTAGGTTTTTGGTAACTTGTTGTTAGTATACTAAGACGCATAATTTGCATGTGCAGTAAATGGGCATCATCATTCATCATTGGTGGTAGAATTTACTGTAAGCGACTGTAGGTCATGACCTACCTTACTCAAAGTATAGCACTATCAATCAGCATGTGTGTTTTGCCTTATTTCCACACTACATTTATACAATTTTCATATATTTGAAAATATATTACATGTGTTTTCTAATTTTGTCTTTTGTAGCACAATAATAATATTAATGATACTAATACTACTACAACCAATAATATTAATAATAATAATAATAACAGTTTTTACGTTGGCAAGTGTTTATTGCATTAGTAATACATTGTCCTTTCTTATCATTTGTATCATTCCATCTATTGGGATGGGACTAGTTGGGGGGGACCAGGGGTAAAGATGCATTCAGATGAATCCACATACATTCAGATGTATTAGAATGGATTCTGATGGGTTAGTACATTTTGTGTAATTTACCATTCAAAATTGGTATGGACATTTTAGAAACATCAAAATACAGTGGTATCTCAATTTTATGAAATTAATTCGTTCCAGAAGTGGTTTCATAACGTGACTTTTTTTTGTAAGTATAGTCACATTTTACATGTTAAAGGCCCGATTGGTTCCAAGGCCCCAATACTACCCCTTACACCCTTTAAAAATTGTAAAAGTATAGACATTTTGTATGAAATATGTCTTGAAAGTGACTTATTAAACCATTAAAGTGAACAAGACATACAAATCATTTACATACCAAAGTAGTTGTTTTAATTGTCCTCACTGCTTTTTGTCTGTTTTAGTCCATGTTCACCTTTGGCAGTGTTTCCTGACAGACTGGGAATCACTTTCTTTGGGTCCATGATGAATAACGGATAATAAAGTTGAGCACACTCGGAAAACTCATGAAACACTAAAGGTCCTTCCACACTGACTGTGGTAAGCTCGGTATACAGCCGTGCCGTGTGGCAAGGTGCAAGTTGATATGCAACCAGTTCTGAGTGAGAACATTACGAACATGTACCTGACAACTTTACAGCAAAACACCCTGGCTTTAGTGCCAATAAGGAGGAGGTGACAAGCTCCGTGCCCTTGCACCGTGGTAGCACATATAAATACACAATGAATGAGTTTACTGCCCACCATCTGTGCTTGCCGTGATCAGTGTGAATGAACCTTAACTTTGTCTTTTACGCATGTTAGAACTCTGTGACGAATGAGGGGTGAAGGCACATGAAAAGTATTCAGAGGAAACAGGATGCTATGTACAAGTGTACAGTACATATGTATTTATGTACAGTACGTACAGCACTGTATTTATGTTTCAGACGTTTCGTTTCATAACTTAAATTTTCTTTCATATTCAGAGGTGAAAATTTTACGTAAAGGTGTTTCGCAACTTGGATTATTCATTAGTTGGGTTTCTGGTAAATATCGGTATTACTATATTAGTATGGACACATACATAGCATCCATGTGCAATTTTATGCCCATTAAATGCGCAATATACAGATATTGGATGTGTTTCTGGATTTTTTTTTTTTTCTGAGAATAACCTTATTAAAAGTTGGAGGTTGTCAGTCACAAAAAATGTAATTGATTAACTTCATTTCCTGTGTTTCTTTATGCTGTTTTCTAAATGCATAGTTTGTAGTAAATAAAGCCACAACACCACCTCAGCCCTCTACAAACTGAGGGAAAACCCTGTTGTACAATCAGCCCACTTTCACTGTGAAATCCCGTGAGGGCTCAGACAAGTAAATAAACTGGCACTGTAGTAAGAGGGGATTTGTTTTCATGCCAGAAAGGGAGGAGAAAGAGACATGCCGTCACTGAGCACTGCCAGTCACACTCGTCTCTCACTGGTGAGTCAAGGTTTTCCAATGATTCATGTCTGTGGAGAAGGTGAACGACAAAGCACAGTCACTCTCCTCCATTTTCTCAGCGCTTCTTACATCTTCCTATTATTACACCCCTCCTCTCCACTCATCTCTTTGTCCATGTTGCCTTTCCTTCCTGCCTGTTAATTGTCGTTATACCACACCATTTATTTCTCCGCTGAGCCCGCAGTGGTTCTTCCCAGGCCAGCTCTTTTGAGCAGCGTCTCCAGGCCTCTGTTGTGAGACCTCCAGCATGTTCAAAAAACTCATCCACACCCAATTCCACCTGCGGGCCAATGCAGGTCGACAGGGGATTTCACCGCGATGATGACGGGGCACACTCTTCCTTCCTGAGCCCACATAAATCTGTCGGTGGGCTCCATCCTATAGTCTAATATTAAGGCTGTTTTCCATGACATGCCACTCAGCAGGAGAGGGAAAGCTGTTGTTGACTCATGTGATGTGCTATTACTGGGAGGAGGTGTTGTGGTTAAATTTGGTGTTTTATTCTGAGCCAAGGCCAGATGACCTATTGCCTATTAGTAGTATTGAATCTAACTGCAGTTGTTTATAACCGTTGCATACTTCTGCAAGTCAAGAAGTGCTTACTGTGTTTTGCACTTGACAAGGTGCAGTACATGAGCTTTTCATATCCCTGCAATGCTTATTGATTCTAGACTCACAAAGCATAAACACCAGCAGTGCTGTCCTTCGTTGTGATGGGCCTTGCTTTTATTTTGCTGTGTGTAAATAGCACCTTGACTGTTCTTCTCACAGAAAAATGACAAGAATGGACTTGCAAGGACATTTTTCAACCAAGTGAAGGACCTCTGTCATCTCAGTAGCAGCACGGTGGAGGCTGCCGACCTTAGGCTATAATCAAACACACACCCACAGACATGCTCACATGGCCACGCATGCATTCACTCCACTGAAAAGTTTTTACACAAAAATGTTGTATTAGTGCCAATTGAAATTACTGAGAACTATCATACATTTTATTACAAAAGAAGGCATAAGAGCAATTGTATATTTTTCCACATTTCACTTTTTAATTAAGATGCATTTAATTAAGTTCAGAAAATTATGTACAAATTCTTTACAACTTGAAAACTATTGTGACTGTGCATCACAGAAAATAAATACATTAACAAATATGTATCAGGTTAAACTCAGTAACATTTAGTTGGAATGCACATTAACTCAATTTATTTTTGTGAGGGAAAATACATTGCAACTATAACAACATTGCATATTAGGTGTCTGTTTATATTCAAAACATGTCTTTGTTGATGACTCTGCTAAATGATTTTATGGCCCCATTTAGTTGTAGGTGTTTACACCAACTTAAAGTACTGCAAAGGATAATTTAACATAATTTCATTAATGACAATTGAATGATAATAACACATTTTTACATGTATCACATTAACTATAACACTTTACAATATCACATTGTATTTTGCAATATTTACAACATTCTGCAGTCTAGATGCCATTGCACGTTTTTGTACATATCTTTCAGTAACATTTGCAAAGAGAAATGCTAGGTTGATTGCAACAGCATGAACATAAAATATGTCCTCAGTCTTCTCCCTGAGATCACTCAACACTCAGCTGGTGTTCTTTTTTTTTAGCAGTCTTCAGGGCTCGCAGTGTTGGATATACCCTGTTAAAGTATGTCAGAGCACAAAGAGAGGCTGTGCTCGGGTTCCTGCAGGTAGCTCACCTGCCAGGGGAGCCCCAGAGCTGGAGATGGTTCTACGAAAGTATCAATGTATCCCTGTGTGCAGGATGCCCACACTGCCGGCTGATACCCCAAACTCTCACCCACCTGCGGGTACCTCAGAGGACTTGGTGGATGGTCATGGGGGCTCCCACAGTGTCCATAAATCTGTCCCTCAGTTGGATAACAAGGGTAATGTGGTGATGGGGGACACGAGGACCCAGAGTTCTCCAAGTAAACATGGGGCTCACCGGGAATCCTGTGCAAATGAGGCCCTTGTTGCTGTTGCATCTGGTGAGAGATGGACGCATGCCAGGGGACATAACTCTGATGCTCCAGACGAGGAACTGGTATTCTGGTCTGCTCAACACGAGACCCTCCCATCACAGTTGCACCTACAGAGGACCTATTGCACTCACGATGGGTACAGGGTTTGCTGGGTGGGTTTGAGCTCAGGAACACTGACAGAGCTGAGATGCGGTTAATGGCCCTCTGCAGGGTGGCGATCTTTGAGAGGCGTTTGCCACTGAGGTCATGATTGAGAGCAACACGTAGTGCGTTGAAGGCCTGATTGTAGTCCATGATGCGTTTCCGCTCACGGACATTGGCAGCCATCCGTCGAGCCTTTGAGCGAACAGGACGATTGCGCTTCTTGGTCTGGCCATCTTCTGCTTCACTTGGGCTGCTGGTTGAACTCTCGCTGTCTTGGAAGGATGCTTTGGGACTTTCGTCTTCCTCACCTTGGCCAAGTGTGCCAAGCTCCAGCTCTTCCTCAGAGAACTCAGATCCTGCAATGCTGCTGCAACTCATTGTGTTGACAATATGAGCACAGGACAAAATTGGAGTAAAGTCTTTGTTCTTCCTTAAGTTTTAGTGCAAAGTCTTTTCTTCTGTCTGTCGGCTTGACACCTCCAGACTTAGTACTCCTCAGTTTGTTTTGTAGGGCTGTCGGTTATTTGCAGCTGAGCCGACAGCCCAGATATTCTCCTCCTCTGACTCCTCTGGTGCCTTGTGATTACTTGTACCTCAACAAGACAGGTTGGCCTGCTTTTTAAAGCTCTTGAAGTCACATGGTACAGTCACCTGTGAGGAATGGTGCACTCTCTCTCCCTCTCCAGGTTTATGAGTGCCCTCCAGGCAAATGGCACTGTCACCTCCTCCTCCTCTGACTCTCCCTTACATGTACATCCCTTACATGATCTAACTGAAGAGTTTCAACACTTCATGTGTTTCCTAGATATACAAAACATACAAATCAGAAAGATATAATACTCATGCTTTCGTTAATACATATAGAGTGGAATTACTCTGATTTCTGCCTGTCACTGCTGACATTACATTGAAAAATAGAGTTTATATCCTTAGCCTATTAGTAGACTTTTTTACTTCATAAAGACCAACACTACTTGATGCTGCTTTCTAACATCATTATTATTGAAAGGATATTAATATAAATAGGTTTTCAGCTGCAAGGACACCCTTGACAAATTGCACATTTACCCAAGCAACTTAAGCTGTTACATGTGTTTCCCCTTTTCTCAGGTGTGGGAAGAGAGGAAACCTTCTTATCTGCCGTCTGTAAGATTTGTCCTTGCAATTAGCCTTCTCTAGAGTGGCGATTCTCTCTCTCTCTCTCTGTCTCTTTCTCTCTCTCTGCTCAGGCTTAAGGGCCATGTAATTTAGAGTAGCTTCGCTGGAACCTATCCCCATAAATCAGGCCTGGGCAGCACCTGAGGACAAGAGCAGAGCAAGCCTTAGACTTCAAAGCAAGAGGAAAAACAAGGGCAAATATTTTACAATTAGAACCTACAATTGCTGCTGGCTTAGGCTATCGATCTTTTGCTTGTTGCGTTGGTTTTGCGTATTGACAAGCTTTCCACATTGCTACAATTCTTCACTCTTGTTTTACTAATTACCCTCTGAAGTAGTACATTATCATTTTCCAATTTTAAAAACAGATTCTTAGTACATGTAGGTTAGACATTAAGGTCTTTGGTTAAAGAGTGAGAGAAGGAAAGAAAAGTATATCCACAGGAAAAGATCCAAGTACCTGATATTGTGGTGAATAGTGAAAGGTGATTGTACTGACCTTTAGCTAAGCTTCTGGCCAAGTGCAGCGGGTCAGGTAACTAAAGGGCAGGCCCTCAGATACTGAACTGGGGGTCGTTGAGAAGCATTACTTCCTTCCTGCCTCGTCTTTTTATTGTATGTGTTGCGGCTCTGAGACGCCAACCTTTAAAACAATTACAGCCCGGAGTTTCTGCTCTCAAAGCACAGCTATTGATTTGAGGTGGGAACGTTAAGGTCTAGCCTTTTTACGGCTGTGTCCAAAAGTTCAATTTTTAACATAGATTAGTCACTCACTTTACAGTATGTATGTAGTAACCCTGCATTTTGTCATTAGAGGACTGCAAATGTTTGGAAACTCTCAGTTTTGAAGTTGAAGCATTTGCAAATGGGAACTGATTCCTTGACCCTTAGGTTTTCTATACAGTGCATTTTTTTTTAAAACTTGAAGACCTGACCTATGAGCCACTGATAGGTTAACTTTCCATTCCATATAGGCCATGGATTTTGAATTTTAATTAAGTCTCTTTAAGCTTGAAAAAGTTAGAAAATACAGAAAACCCATCCATTCAACACTTAATTACTCTATGCATAAGTAACCAGTTCACAAAAATAAACTTCTCTCATATATAAACCACATTTTGTAAAGTTTTGAAACTTTTTTAGTTTAGTTTAGTTTAGTTTAGTTTATTTCAGTCATATATTCACTTCAAACCAGAAAAAAAGAGAGAGAATAATACAGAATTTGACTGAAAAGGCTCAGGCAGAAGCAAAGCTAATTAATGCCCACCTACCATGCATCTTAAGCTACACAATTCATGATATCAAACAAGTAGAGAAAAGAAAAACAAAAAATACATAAATATAAGTACACATACATACAGTACGTACTCATGCACAAACATGACTCGTTTCAGTTCCCCCCCCCCCCCTCAATTACAGCCATAACTCCTAAATAAAAAAGCACATAATGATTTCTTGAACATAACAAAGGATGTACATTGCTTTAGTTTGAGATCAGCACTGTTCCACAGCTGAACCCCCTTAAATTAAATGCATCTTCTTTTAACTTCTTTTTTAGCTTTTGGTAACACAAATTTGCTTCCATCTCTCAACTCATATTTACTCTCAGACCCTTTGAAGAACTTCTGCACACCATCTGGTAGTGTTTTATTATTAACTTTAAACATGATTTGAATTGTTCTATAATAAACCAAGTCTTTAAACTTCAAAACATGAGAATTTAAAAATAATGGATTAGTCTGATTATAGTAACCGCCTTTGTTTATGATGCGTATGGTTCGTTTTTGTTGTAACACAATTTTGTCAGTTGTAGTTTTAAACTCTAGAATTTGCTGTACTGTACTGTAGGTGTTATCTACACAGTAAATATTGCAGTGTTAAATCAACACTTAGAGAGTTTATTTAACTTCTTCTAGAGTGTATTTGGTCCCATTTTCTCCAAATTAACACTGCAAAATTTACTGTGTATGAATTGGAGGATTTTAATTTTATTTGCAGTTTAATGAATTCTGTAATAGCTAAAGCACCTCTGCAGAAAGTTATATATGAGGAATTAAGGCCGAGGTGATGAATTGATCAATTTTATTGTAATAATTTTCCAACGTCATTTTTATGTTATATATCATAATATGATTCTGTGGATACCTGCGGCTGTATTTGTCATAATTGTTATTATCATACATTTGATGTGTTCAGTGTTATGTAATTTCCCTCAAAGTTTTATAAATGTATTTTAAATTTTCTAGCACTAAATTACTATACTTTCCTGGCCAGAAGAAATGCTTACAAACCTTTCTTCAACTTTCACTCAGAACAAATATAAGCCTTTAAACTACAAAGAATGAATGATTTGACATTGATTATGATAATTGTCAGTATTGGTGTGTGTTCAATGATATTCTTGACCGTATCATTTGTTCCTAAGTGCATTGTGATTTGCCCTAGCTTTCACAGATCTCACAGAGATAAGTCGAACAAAGTGATGTTTAGGGATTCCACTTTGATTTAATCTGGGCAGACATTTTTCTCATTTTTCTTTTGTGTTCACCCATCGCACTAAGCTGTAAACCCACCACTTAAACCACTGTATTTACCACTCCTTCTAAATACTCCGCTGATCTTCTGTGTACCTTTATCGCTGATACTGTTTGAAATGTTCAACCCATGGCGCTCGACTGAGAGGAGTGTGTAGGCTTTATCACAAGCTGTGATTTATGGCTTCACAAACATGTCAGATTTACTGCTGTGGTGTAAAGAGCATGAAGACTACAGCCTCTCGGACTCTCCCCGTCCATTCATTTTGACAGGTGACAAGACACCAGTAATTATCAGCCGCCGGGAATAAATCATAAGATTTTATCACGCAGCTCACCATGCCCTTGATGGAATAACCATTTTCAAGTGAGGGGAACCTGTCCAACACTGCTGAACCCAAGATTTGTAAATCTCCTGCTCAAGCCCCCATAATGACTAGTTGTTAGCCGTTTGTTATTAGAGGTCTGTGTGCCAAATGTTATAGATGTATATTTCCAAAGGGGTAGTTAGGGGTAATAAGTGAGTAAGGTCTGAGTTCGCTAACCTTGGCTTTGCAATGGTATGTTAATGCATGTTTTTGGTGTCTGCCATGGAATTTTCTCACCTCAATAAAAAGCCTCCAGTCAAAAAAAAAAAGAAAAGCTTTGCGGTTATGCTGGCCCTCCACTATTTGTCACACCACAATCCTTTGGCAATAGATGATGTGTGTAACAACCGATGTTATCAAGTGTATACTGCCAATCTGTGGTCATTTAATGGATGTTACGTGATTTCCTTCACTCTAATCTCTTTTATTGAAAAAGAATTGCATTTTAATCACACGGTATGTCATTTGTATCTAAATCAAAACAATAATTAGAGAAGAAGTGGGTGATTTTGGGTAATGTGGCATTATGGGAGTTAGTGTTTTCACAACCATCACTGAAGCGCATTTGTCTGAAGTGACTCTGGAATCATTTCTAGGTGAGATAGTGCACTAATGTTTTATTCACATGGAATATGAGTATGTTCACATTGTGTGAAACATGAAATATTATAGAAGTAATAAGTACCAATGATATTACAAATGTTTAACCCCTCCCCCCCAACAAAAACGTAAAGTTTTCACGGGGAGAACATGCAAACTGGAGTGGGATTTTACCCAAGGTCCTTCTGGCTGTGAGGCACGAGTACTAACCACTGCACCACCGTGCCACCCAGCATGTAACTCCTTATAGAAAAAAGATGTAACATTAAACATAAAAAAACCCTTCACATTATATCTTTTAAGGCTCATAAATATGGTACTCTTCAGATTATCTTTGCACCACTTGCTCCATCAGTGTTTATGTCGGGTACAGTGTCACTGTAGGACGTTGGGCTGTCCGGCAGATTTCTGTCCATCTATCATGTGTGATCTTTGCTGTCAGCAGTGAATGCTGCCTGTCATAGCAAATTGTATCAGAGTCCCATTGCCAAAGCCAAGATCAGGCCTCCAGTTTGACTCACACTTTCCTCTTTGGTCAACTAAATGAGATTTGAAGTGTTTGAGAATCATCTGAACATTTACAAAAAGAAGAGCGAGTCGTCACTTTGATGTGAGCTTGAGTCAGGCTGAGCTGTTGTTATCATCTGTCAACATGTGGAGCAGAAACATACATATCTCTCATGTCTCTACATCAGAGATCCTGTCGAACATGTTATAAACAACAAGCCACACCAGCAAGACGACTCACACAACATTTGTGAATCATTCTGTCTGAAATTACTGGCAGTTACGTGTAGTTGGCTGCTGTAATCCCTTTTAGTGTGCACGCCAGCTATAAAATCTCACTCGTCGGGGGAGAAACAATGCCCCGGGTATTTCAGCAAGCGCAGCTTGACATCGAAAACGTTATTCACTGAATATCTGTCATAGCTGTTAATCACAGAGTTTATTCTGCAGCGTTAAAGGTGTTTCCAGTGGTTCACCTCTTCGGAAAATTGAAGGCAGTGTGATTTATGAGAGGGGAAAAAACTAGTAAAATGACTTGAAAGAAAAGAAAAGTTTACCGTGATCAGGATCAATAAATAATTTTTCATTTTTATAAAGCTGTGATTCATCACTATCTAAACTTTGGGCAAATGTATAGTTCAACAAGTTATAGGTTTGAGTTACATAGACAAAAATCTTCAATCTGTTTTTTATTGTCATGACTTTAAGCATATTTTAGATTAGTGAAGGTTTTTGTGTGTTTTCTGTCTGTCTGTTTGTTTAATTGTCAGTAACTTTATGTAAAAACTACTGGACCAATTTCCATGAGATTTTCAGGAAAGGTGCAAGGTAGTCCGGACTAGATCCCATTAAATTTTGCTGAATGTAGGTCAAAAGTCAAGGTCACCAAAAATGTGTTTTTTGCAATCATATGAGATAGAGCAAATCAGGTAAAATGTTTGTTGTGCCTGGCAGTAGTTTCCTTTATTAAATCTATAGTTTTATATGTGTAGTATGTACCAACAACAATAACAAAACCCTATTATTAGAATCTGATTTATTCACCAAGTAAATAAATATGTACAAGGAATTGTTTGATTAATGTTGTCTCTAGATAACTAAATAAAGCAGAAATAAAATAAAACAGACAACATAAAAGTTGGTGTATTTACTTATGTACAATAATAATGGATTATTTGTTATTAATTTAACATAGATACTGGGTTCAACTCAGCCAATAGTTCACAACCCATCAGTTTCCTAACCCGAAACTAATGGGTTACTAGACACCTGCTACGCTGGTGTCTAGTTTACAGAGATATTTTTTAAAGATATGAAAACAGTGGGAGGTATGACTGTCTCTTCCACCACTGCAGTCAGAGGTCAGGGGTTAGGGTTATCTATTTTCAGGTAAAGTCAACTGAACAACCAAACGAGACTTAATTAGTAATTAATATTCTGACTAGGAATCATATGACACAGAAGTACTGCTGTTACAGGATCACGCAATCCACTTTACAAACCCGTACCTGTGCACTTTAGACTCGTAAACTGACATTTTCTCTACCCAGGAGCTCACTTTTTGAGCTTTATTTTCTGTTAAAGCACACACAGTGTGTGTTTACACTTAAGGGACTGGTTAAGTCTCGCCCTGTGTTTTGGAAATTTTATGTTGAAAGCTCCTTTCAACATAAAATCAGTGGGATGTGTGGATCAACCACGGATCCACAGTTTCATCAATGAATAGGCTTTTATTTTGTTACTTCCTTGTCCGCTACCCACCTGCATTAACTTTAACTGTACCTCTGCCCGTACCTTCAAAAACAGCAGTTAGAAGCTAGTTTTAATGTGGACACATTTCTTTCAAATATATGCTTTTTCAATGTTAAGCCACTTGGCCACAGATATAAAGGTCAGAATTAGAGATTGGTGGCTGGACCTGAAGAAACTGATTCACGATCGTAAATCTGGGCCATCGGATCATTTGTAGTCAATCATAGTTTTCCTGATTCAGGGCTCCATGGACCGAATCACTCGGCTCTCATACGACAAAGACGAATAACTGATTCAAATTGGTTTATCTTTACACCCCTACTATTCACCATACATCACGGAAACAATAGAGACATGCTAATTGTAACCCCGAGATTGGAAGTGACACTTAATTTTAGACGGGAATGGGTCAATCGACAGGAAAGGACGGCTGAGGTGGGCAGACATAAATTAACCTAGATAAGCACCCAGTTGATAAAAACAAACGCACATGGTGTTATCTGTCAAAATAACTCTTTCACACCGCCAACTGCACCAATAAAGAAGTTTTCTCACGTAAATATAGAAATATTATGCAAGCAAATGTGCTAAATATAAAATCCCACAACTTGAAAGGCAGTGGAGCGGCCCTATTCACAGCATAACATTTTAAACTGATGCTGAAATGCGCTGCCGAGAACCCTGTTATATGATTGGAAAACACCAAAATTTCAAGGCTTAATTTTAAATAGTTCCAAAGTTGTGACTATTTGTAGTAGGTAGGGGGTATCCTAAAATTGCACCCAAAATTAAGATTTGAAGCTTCTATAACTTCTGAACAACAAGAGTTAGAGGATTTTCAGAATCATTTGACAAGAATCTATAGTCCAAAATTTTTTTTAAAGTTTACATAAATTTGCATGTTACACAGAAAATGGTATAGTTCAGATTTTATCCATCACAAACGTTTAAAAGTTACCTTTGGCAACCCATTAAACAAAAACTACGGTAATCATCTTATTCATTATAAAGTTTATGTGCTGTATCTTGGCTACCTGGGGAATAGATATGTGTAAAATGAAGGTCCTATGTTAGAATTTTTTTTTTTAGATTTTATTTTTTTATTTTTAGTCATAATACAGAACAAGACAAGGCAGAAGCACAAGACAGGCAAGACACATATGCACACATGATCAATACATCGCTTGGCCGAAAAGGGCTGAAGTTTCTAAGCTTATATATGTTATGTTATGTATGATATATGAACAGCTGAAAATCTAAAATATCTGTCCAATCTCAGTATCAGCATGGAATGTATAATATGTAACATACAATTTATACAAGTAAGTTGTGCTTGGTGTCAAAATGTAGGACAATTGCTGTACTTTCACTGTACTTTTATTTTGTGATACTACCTATCCCACATGCTGATATTTGGCCAGAGAAAGATAACACAATGACTACATTAAAATAAATAAGAATTAAGTGAGAGTTCTTCAAATGAAGCAGTAATCACATTATTATGTTTTTTTTTATATATATATATATATATATATATATATATATATATATATATCTGTAGTTGAATCCATTATATTACCAAACTCTGTGTTATTAACACAATTGCTAAGTAGTCAAACTGAAGTAAAAGTAAAAAGACAGATTTTTAATTGCGAACGTTGTTGCCATGCACAGAAAAACAGCACACTCGCATGGGTCACTGACAATGCTGTACCCTTTAATTTAGCCATAAGCAGAGCATTACTATAACCTCCCTTCTTAGTGATTTATACCTTGTAGCAAAATTGTGCAAATCTGTCAGTACTGATGTCATGACATGTCTAACAGTTTCCTCCGCATAGGAATGTCAGGACACTTCCTCCCCTGCCCTGAATACTTGAATCATGATATGAATCACTCATTTTTACAGGATAGTATTTACTGTAGGAGCTTATGAACTAAGTAAAGGCTTGCCAAAAAATAAGTGTAATACACAGGGCAGCGGCAGGCATTAAAATCTTCACTTACCCCGTTTATCTTTTAGTGCTGAACTTAATGCAATTTTCTGCAGCTTTCTACGCATTGGAAGGTAAAAAGGAAAAAAAAAAAAAGAGTGTGTGTTGAGTTAGAAAACAAATTCTGAAAGGCAGTGCTGCATGTTCATAGTGCATTCTTTCCAAAGAGAAGTCAGTCATTACGCTGGGTTGTCATTAAAGGGTCCATTTGGACTGTTGGAACATGTGGTCAAGGTTAACTGTCTGTAGGCTAGTTCCCACACAGCCCACAGCAGTTAAAGCAATGCCCTCTGACCGCAGAAGTGGCAACAGAGAACCACTGTAATACTACGCTGAAATGAGTCTAATAAGTTTACATTGCTCTCCTAAATGGGCGCTTGTGGCATCACTGCTCTGTGGGATGGTGACTAAGTGACAGCTGTGGTTTCACATAATGGAAAAGGTGATTGTTAGAGTCAATTACATGATGAATTATAATGATGTGATTAGTTAAACTGCACCAAAAAAAAAAATCTATGCCACAATAAGTGTATTTAAGAAGATAAGAAGCCTGTTATATGTAACTTCTGTCATGAAATGCTCATTTGTGCTAATTGATACAATGCAGGTCAGGTCAATCCTCTGGCCTCTTTGAATCTCACAATCTTATCTTGCCTTTGATCATGAATTTCGGTCTTAGGAAAATATTTCTATGCTCATTTTCTTCCAAGACAGTGCGATTAAAATGAACCTCTCTCACACTTTGAGCTCTGGACAACTGATTTCTGCAATTAGTGTGGAGAATTAAACATGATATATACAAAATAATAGTCATACTTACCATTTTAGTGGAGAATGATCTGGAAATAACAATGGTTGTTTTCATTATTTAGAATGAGCAGAAAGGATCTTTATCACCACCAATGTAGGACTAAGTAAAAAAAAAAATTACAGATCACTTAAACTTTAAGTGATCTGTAATTTTTTTTTTTAAGTCTTAAAGCAAACACTACCTTCAGGATTTATAGTTAACCCTTTAAGACCTACAATAATTTTTGTGGTGATTTATTAATGAATTTCCACTATATTTAACCTCATTTATCACACATTTTATTTTTCTCATTGTTTTATTTTATATTTTCCAGTATTTTACTGGTCAAAGGTGTAGTGTAAATACAAAATTTATTATATCAAAACAGATAAGTCACTTTTCAGTAACAAACAAGCTAAATTTTGTGGGCTTTAATAAAGATGATAGTGTTTCCATTTTCACAACGGAGATTCTGAATCCCCAAATGGATGTTATGTGATTACCATGAAAAGATGGAAAAACTGCATTTCACATCAAATTACTTATGATAGATGGTTTAATAGGTATTAAACATTTTACTGTGAGTTAAAGGACACATTGAAGTGTTAAGGTGAAGGTCATTTAGATAAGAGAAGTTGTTGATCCCACTGATCACACTAGTGCAAGACAAAGACAAGTTAAAAAAAATGAGGGCTCATCATTCTGTGGGTGAAGTATTCCTTTACTGTAGCTATACTGTGTGTGTGTGTGTGTGTGTGTGTGTGTTATACAGTATATTCCAAATTTTAAAATTATACTTCTTGATGCAAATGGTTTATGAATGTAGCAGCAACTGAACCAAAGTGTCATGTTGTATTTAAAATAAACCTTTGTGTAAACCTGCCCCCAGGTAATTCATGTGAAGTTTTTTTTTTTCCCCTTTTCAATTTTGGTTCATTGTCGGCTTGGTCTTAAATTTAATTTCAAACAGTCTTGATTTTAACTTGCTCTGAGCTGTAGAAACCCTGAGCTAGGTTTCGTGCCGTCACTTGTTTTGACAACAAGCAAGGGAGAAAAAAAAAAACAGGCTTTATTTCCACAGAGAGCACATGGAGTTTGCTTAGTAATTTTTTTTTTCAAGTTTGTGCAGCAGCTACTGTGGTGCTGTCTTCTCTTGTAGATGCTAATGCTAATGCTACTTCAGTTTCACTGCAATGGGCGACGGGCTTAACCCCACATGGGTGACGCCAATGTCCACATGACGTGTAGTCGACAGGCTTTTCGGACTCGCTTGTTTCTCTCTGTTGTTTTCTACGAATGGGAAATACAGCCAGTGGAGGTGACACACTACACAGCAAACACAGCATGACCCATCAGATTCCAAAAGGAGCATGGAAAAGTGGTTTTCAGCGGAATGACACCTTTAAACTTAAAGTGTAATGTGAAAACACAATCAAACTACCTCTGCCAAGGTAGAACCCCCCCCCCCCCCGGAACACCACCAAAATTTTAGCATTTCCAGATCTCCCCATTGCCAACCTACCCTGTAAATTTCATCAAGATATGTCCATAACTTTTTCAGTTATCTTGCTAACTAACAGACAAACAGACAGACTCTGGCAAAAACATAACCTCCTTGGCAGAGGTAAATATAGACCAATAGTGGAACCCTTCACTGACTGACAGGAGACTGTGAATGAATTTTGTAGTAAGACGTCTGCTATGCAAAGAGACGCTCCCTCAATCGGGTGGATTAACTTCTGACTAGACAGCCATAGCATGTCTGGCTACAGTTCAAGAGGGAATGTGTAGAAAAAAATAGCTACACAAGTCATGTGTCATATTACAATTCATACCTTTTGTGTCGATACTGAATAAAAATGGACTGGAAGAGTCTTAATATTTTGTGTCCAGCCAAATTTAGGACATAAAGTGTTAATGTTATGCACAATACAGTAATGTTCATCTTTTTTGTAGAACAGTTTTAAAAGAAAAAAATATCAATTTATTTACCAGTCTTTAAATATTATTATACTACAGAATGTCAGATTTTCAAAATGTGCAGCCTCTATAACTCAACTTCAATGTCTTCAAGTAGGAAACTGCACTTAATAAAACCCACTTTTAAAAAGAAATAGCCTAGTTGAGAGGATTTAGACCTTGCCATTTTGCATATTAATCAAGGATATTAGCACATTCTAAACACTAGCATGTCAATAACTATTAAATAATAGTTAGGAGGATATTTAAACTTTGTCATTTCTAGTATTTATCATGGATATTATTATCACAGTGTAAATAATGACAATGAGAGTAACAATTAAAAACAGTTGAGTGGATATTTACATGCAATTTTAATTGAGGATGTTACCAGGGATAACTATCGAATGTGTGTATATTAAATTTTATGCTTTACCACTGTTGATTTTTCATACATGATATACAAATATACTCAGTTGTCTATTATAAAGTATCTTTCCAAATGAAATACTACAATTTTATGTATTTTTATATATATATATATATATATATATATATATATATATATATATATATATATATTTTTATTTTTTTTTTTTTTTATGTCATCAGGGGGGCTCCTTAGTAATCCCAGGATCAGTAACATTTTTTTCTCCACCATTTCTGATCATGATAATGTTTAAAATAGGTTATAGTTACTTGTCTTTTCATGGTAGAGTCCAAAATCTGTTCCATTTCAGTTGTGATGCTTCTCCAACAGAAGCAGAAACAGGAACATCTGCTCCTTTGTGGGATTTGCTTCATATTTGTTTAAAATAGAAAGTGCTGGAAGCTGAGTGGAAGCTGTGTGTTGTCTTATTGCACAAGTGAGTGATTACAAGTGATGCTCATTTCCTCTTTCCTTTATGTTTACACTCATTTCCTGCTCATATGCACATAGGCCTGAATAGTAGAGCTGCAGTTCTACAAACTGTCTTATTATTGAGTGAATACGTCTGCATCTTTGTGTTTTCTGCCACTGAGAAAAAAAAATGTCTTACCTGTTTAGGATTGTAAATATTTTATATTACTATCTCTGTCTCTAACTGAAAATTTAAATGATTAAATATTTACACGTGGTGATGAGCAAAACATGCTGAAAAAGACTTTCTATATTTGTCATATTATTCAGATTTGGTCATTGAGAGAAGACATCTGTAGAAATGTTGCCCTCTTTTGGCTAAAAAAAAATCACATCTATTACATATGCAATATAGGTAAATTCATGTTTTAGTTTTATTTATTTATTCACTATGAGAAATGGGATTATAGTGAAATTACAGATATATAATTAAATTAATATTTTTAACACTATTATTGCTTAATTTTAAGCGAGAAATAAGTACATTTCTACATTTGTGTTATTGGAAAAGATAACACAGATTGCAGATTTTGTGTGATTTAAAGAAGCCGTCAGAGTTTGACATGATTGATTTGTATCATTCCTAAATAGGGTGTAAAGAAAAACTCTTTTCATAACATTTTTTGAGGTGGTATTTTTTCAAGCATGCCTTTTTGTTGTATAGTTGAATGTTAAAAGGGCCGTGTGATTTATTTTTTTCTGCCAAACTACCATAGTAAATAAGCAAACTGTCTAGTTGTTTATCAAGGACATAACATGTTTAGACAGGACAGGAAACACCTTCTTTTCCTGTTGTGTTACCAGTTAATGGAGTGAAATGGCTCATTTTCCCCTGTAGATGGTGTAAGCAGACTGCATTTGCTTTTTGTTAGATCAGTTTTGTATTAGTTTGGTTTTGATTGGTTTTCTGCACCAGTTTAACACTTGTTTATCTCAAATAATGGAGAATCATAAAGATCATATTCCACAGATATAAGTACATAATACATAATATATTAGTTCTAC
The DNA here is from genome assembly GCA_020466265.1 of Siphamia tubifer. NCBI lineage: Eukaryota > Metazoa > Chordata > Actinopteri > Kurtiformes > Apogonidae > Siphamia > Siphamia tubifer. The sequence continues at coordinate 27,229,849 of CM035796.1, forward strand.
TATATGTATTTACTGGATGGATGTAACGTCTGTATTTTAGGATGTTACACTTTCAATGAATGTTTTCAGCCTTTGGCAAGTTTGTAAAGAAGTACACGAGACTGTAATTATTATTTATGGTTCTGTGCTTGTTCTTCCTATGATTTTTGCTTAGACTTCTTCACTTTTTCTTTCAATGCAAAATTTACATTTTCTCACTATTTCTACATAACAATAATTCAAGTTGAATAAAATTAGATGCTCATAAAAAAAAAAATTAAAACGTAGTATATTTTGAGCCACTCCATTTCTTTTCCTAACATATTACAGTACAGTATTATAGTTGGATAGATGCATCTTCCTTTTTTCACATATTGCATCATCTAGTGGTCACTAGTGGGGACTTATACATGCAGTTTGTTTTTTGTTTTTTTGGTTTTTTTTTCAGTCCTGGTGAGATGTTAAGATACACAGATGCACTTGAGAACATCAGACAGAAGCGATTTACAGACTGTCCTTATAAATCTCTGTGTTATATAGCAACACTACAGACATTAATATAAACTTAAACTTAAACTTATATTCTTTACACCTTAGAGGTCTTCCATATTTGGTCCATTACAAAGTCTCATTGGATCATATCTTTAAAACATTAGAATCTAAACTGAGACAGTCAATGTGGTGTGTGTGTGTGTGTGTGTGTGTGTATTCTTACTTTATGGGGACATTGATATGTTTTCACAGTCAAACCATTGGGATCTCTGACACTATGGGGACCAAAATATAATTTAAATATAAATAAAGGTCCCCATTAGTAAAATAGAAATGATGTAGCCCTATAACTACATTTTTTTTCAGGAAGTCCCCGTAAAGCATGAGGGAAACGGGTGTAAAGTGAAACATGTGTTTTCTATGGTTTGAAGATGTGTTTACTTTTTTAAATTCATTTATTTTTTATGTATTTTTAAAATTATTTGTATTTTCATTATTTTTGTCTTTATTTAGGAATATTATTATAATAATCATTAAAATAAAATAGTCAAATTGTTTTATCTTAGTTTTATAATTGTTACTTGTTTTTTATTGTTTTTATCTCATTTTGGAAAGCACCCTGTGCACCTTTTTGGTGTTGTAGGTACTATATATATATATATATATATATATATATATATATATATATATATATATATATATATATATATATAAATTTGACTGATTGGTTATTATTATTAATTGTATTTATTAATTTTTATTTATATGTATTTTATTTTTTAATTATTATTTTTTATTTGGTCATTTATTTTTATTTATTTTTTAAGTTAATTTAAAAATTTTTTATTATTATTATTATTTTTTATTTTATTTTTTTAAAAGAAGATGTGTTTACACTCACTTCCCAGTGGCTACTTGATTACAGACTTGGTCCTCATGAGACATGTAAATGACAATGTGTGTGTGTTAGTGCGTGCGCATGCATTTTGTGTGTATATGAAATAAAAACTATTAAAACACACAGTGGAAGTCCACCATCTAAAGGCAAAAATTCCAATAGTCAGTCAAATATTTAAATTCATGGTCTGTAGAAAACTCATAGTGAGAACAATATATTACCATTTTTACCATCTGTATCTGTGTAACAATACCAGATTTCACATTATATCCATGCAATGACTTTATCAACAATCAAGGAAATCTGTTCTATCATATTATCCATGTCATTGTTTACTAATGACTAATGTTCCAGTGAAAGCAATATAGAAACACAAGATTATTATAAAAGACTACAGATAACAGATTATTAAATATTGCTGTCAATAAACATGAGATCATCTACATAAATGTAATATTTTATGTCATCCACTATACACACAGTCTGTAACAAATCCTGACTTATATTTTCTATCTATGCAATGATTTCATGAAACAGCAAGGAAGTTTATTTACCAATGTGATCACATTTTTCTCATTTCATATATTCTACAAACAAGCACATTCAGTAGTGTGAGAGTATACGTCTATTACTAACTCAAATACATGTCAAAGATTTCATCAGTGTACATGACACATAAAAACCCCTGAGTTGGTTGTAAATCTATACAACAATTTGACGTAAAGGAATGATATAAATGCATCAGCCACTGCATAATATATTAAATACTGAAGCCCAACACAAACTCTTCCACATAAAATCTAAAATGTCTAGAACAATCCCTGATTTTGTAATAACCTGATGTAGAAATTAATGTTATTGCAATATTATTTATATACACACAGTTATTTTAGTATATGCACAAATGAGACAATGTGATTTATTCTTAGATGAAGTGTAACTCGGACTCAGTATGTAATCCGTACACCAGGTCAAAGGTGATCAGCAACTTTTCTGCATATTACAATCAACAACCAAACATGTTATTCTTGGCAGTGGAAAAACACAAGAAAGTCTATTAATTAATGAAATATAAACTGTAAAACCCAGAATTTCTTTTTTTTTAAAAAAATAATCCAAATTAATCATCCGTGTCTATGGTCTGTAAAAAACCCTGATTTATTGTTAATTCCAGTGAATTGAAAGAAACAAGCACATTTTGTTTAATTATTTATCACATTTTAGAATCAGCCAAACATGTCACACTTGCAGTGAAAATATTATGTATCAATCACTACAACAGAAACACAAGCTCCACCTTCAACAATAAAACTTGTGGTTCATGTTAAAGCCTTCAGTCTGTACTCATGAAACTTTAATGACCCCTCAATGATTCAATCTGATTTTCTAATAAATTACAAAATCCTTTCATTAATGCACCACACACGCTAATACTTATAGTCCAACTAAATTCTGTGATATATGTGTGGGGGGGTGTGGGTTCTGTACAGCCTCACAGTCAAACATGTCCACCCTCTTCTCTGATTCAGTTTTTTTTCTGCAGCAGCAGCAGCTTACAGCCACGCCGGTTGCCTTAAAGAGGGCGAGCAAGCGTCGATTGGAATCATCCCGCTGCACCGTGGGCCATGTGTGCATGCGTCTTCCTTCCCTCTCATTCAGCTGTTTTAACACGACACCCCCCCCCCCCCCTCCTCCCTCCTCCATCCCCAAATCCTGCTCCCGCTCTGAGTGCAGTCATTTCTAGTGCAGAGAAACGTCCCTGGTGACACTGAGGGATGACGCAGGCTCTCTCTCTTCCTTTCTCTGTTTCACTACCCCCCCTACACCCCCCCCCCCACTACCCAGTACCACTAACACCATCTTTTCCCTCTTTTGACTTGCTCTTCCCTTCTCTCTCTCTCTTTTTTTTTTTTTTTTTTTTTTGCTCTGGCGCTCCCCCCTTTCTCCATTTCCTCTCCTCCTCCTCCCCCCTCTTCTCTCTCTCTCTCTCTCTCCCTCTCTCTCTCTCTGCTCCGGCACTGCAGTGCTGATTGTGATTGCACACACTCACACACACACACACGCGCGCGCGCGCACACACACACACACATAGTCACACTCACACATATACGTTACGCACACACACAGGAGCGTAGCTGAGAGGCGAGGACTGCAGCAGCATGCACCAACCGCCGCTGAGCTGTTCGGGGACACGAGGAAGGGGAACTGAGGAGAGAAAATAGTGTGCTATCTCACACCAGCCTGCGTGTGCATCTTTGCAGCGGAGGGAACGATGCATTTCAAGAGAGGATAGCTTATGTTCACCAGCCTCCTCTGCACTGCCTCTGCATCCTGTTCAACCCTGCTCCTCCCACTCCAACTCTTCCTCCTCCTCCTGTCTACAGCATCATTAGACAGGACTACAGATTGACCGGGACTGGCGAGTGCCGGATGGTCAGGTTCGCCCCGGCTGAAAGATTCTTCCGTTGGCTATGCTACGTCTACACCTTTCCCGATGGCTGGATTGTAATTGATGTTCGGAGCTAAAAGATAGCCCTCAACCTCAACAGGGAATCTTGGATGTGTGTGTCATTCTTTACCGGTGTTGTCATTGGTGCATTTCCTCTATTTCGCTGGTTGTTTTTGCCTTCTCTGAGACTGGCTAGCAGGCACTGCAGCATCAGGACCGCAAGACCCATGAAGTGGTAGGGCATGAGGACCCAGGGGCGACCCAAAGGAAGGGCTTGAGTGCTTCCATTGCTACCACTGCTGCTGAGGTGCTTATCTTGATTTTTTTTTCTCCAGAAAAGGGTGTCTGGTGGGGGTTGGGGTGGGTGGTGACAGCACAGGTACCCAGGCCCCTGCAGAGCAGAGCGGGCGGCTCTTGCGTAGAGGAGGCAGGCAGGACGTCCTGTGGGAAAGGGGGGAAGAGGGGCTGGCTCGAGCATTGGGCTCCTGATGGTGGCTATTTTTGTCTCCCCTAGCTGAGTGATTGGGACAGCGGGTGGAAGAGAAGATGCTTATGGCCCGAGACACGGCGCGGGACGAGGCTCAAAAGCTACACAGGAAGTGGCTGAAGCACCAGGCCTTTATGGCAGAGCTGGCCCGCAATAAAGAATGGCTGGCCAAGATAGAACAGGTGAGTGGAGGTGACCAGGGCATGATGGTGTGAGGGTGGATGGAAGTATGGAAGTATGGAAGTATGGAAGGATGGATGGATGGATGGATGGATGGATAGATAGATGGATGGATGAAGGGAGGCAGGGAGGGAGGGAGGAAGGGAGGGAGGGAAGGAGGAACGAAAGGGGGGGGGGGGTTTGGATGGGGAGGTCAGAGAGGCAGAGCAGGTGAGTCAAGGGGGGAGGATACCGTGACAGAGAGTGCACATGACTGAGAAACGGCGTCCACAGTGGGTGTGGTGGCAGTAAAATCGAATAGGTGAAAGTGGGAGAGGTGTTATCACTCTGCTTTCATTTCATCACTTGGCTTGGGGACATCCTGAATTACACTGTCAAGGTTATTGCTGATGTGGATGTGTTGTTTTCTGTTTCACAGGTGGTGTGGCCTTGTCTGAACGTTTTGGTTTTGTTATGTTGAAGTTAGCCTTCTGCGTTTCATCGCTCATTTACTGACACTTCTGTAGGTGGCATGGAAGCGCTTATAGCAGAAAAACTGCACAAATACAGCTGGTTCCTACATTATTTCCACAACACTCCACTGAATACATACCCTGTAAACATTCCCAGATCCATTTTTTTTTAGCCTGCATACCCATCATGCTTTGCTGCTTTGACAGAGCAACAGCAAATCCACCAGAATGTTCTCCATGCCCTCTGCCTCAGGTGGGCTCCTCAGATGGCACATACAGTGGCATTTGTGTGTTTTATAGATGTACATAAAATGCAACATACAGTGTGAATCCACTTATAATCAGCAACCTATTCAGTTTTGTTTGCAAGTAAAACAGGACAGAACATGGAAGTAGGATTCGAACACTGACTGAGACATCATTTGAAGAATCCCACTGCAGTTTTATCTGAATTTCTTCATCTCAAATATTTTAAGTAAGTCAGAGTAATTGGGCATTTTGTCCAAACAGGAAATTAGTTTTCTTTTTCACTTCTACATGATTATTAACAATATGTTGGATAGAAACCCCTATTTGGATCCATTTTTAACCATTCAAATATATATTTTCATAAACTCTGAGGAGGTTAATGAGCAAGTGATTCTTTTCTTTTGCTCATTCAGTGATAGAAGTTACATTAGGGCAGTCTTTCACTGCATTATCATGTATTATGTAAGATCCTAAGGTGTAAACTGCAATCTATTGGATTATTTGAATATTTATTAACCTTATGCCCTTAAAACCTAAAAAAAAATTGTCCCTTTTCAGTCACTAAGACATTACAAACTCATTTATATTATTGTGAATAAGTTATAATATTGTTACAGTCTTGTTAGTAAACACATGTATTCATTTAGTACTAAATTAACAGGTATATGAGGTAAAATATATTTAGATATAATATCCTATATGGCTGTGTTGACATTTCCTTGTCTTTTAATTATTAATTATTTATTGAGTACATTGAAAAAGTCATTAGACAGTATAGATTTTTACACATTATTTTTTTGTAGTATATATTATTAAATATTCATTAGATAGCAATGTAACTAATTATATCCCTGGCCCTTGAAGACAAGTCTTACTACTGTATGTGACCTAATGAGGAAATCCTCATTAGCCATCTTGGTTGTTCATGTGTGAAATGCATTTCAGGGTTTATCATGCTTTAGTCTAGACTGTCCCATTGAGCCAGCAGACACCTCAATGTAGTGCAGTAACGATGCAAAAACATCAAGAAGATTATTCCTCCTTTAGTCCCACCACAAAGAATGAACCATTATTGGAATTCACACTTGATTTTCCATGTGAAGTTCACATTATTGCTGTAGGTGATGCCTTATTTTGTTTTTGCACATATTGTATCTGTGTTTTTAATAAGTTTCCAGATTTAGTCTCTGAATATCGCAGCCATATTTGTGCTGTGTGCAGCATTCTGTCCTATGGCTGTTGGACAGAATATTATGTTTGAACACACAAGTATTGCTAGTAGAGCAGCAGACAGTGGTCTTCCTTATTCATGGAGGGATTACCTTAATACAGTATGTTATTTTTAGAACATTAAAAGTACAGTGGCTTGAAAATGCTGCTGTTTTTTTCTTTGGTGGACACAAATAGAATCAAGATGTGTAAAGTTTTTTTCTTTTTTATGAAAATGATACATGATGCAATCTTGATGAGAGTTTGACAAAAAAAAGTCATAGAGGTTTCTAGTCATAAGATAAGAATTTCTTGAGGGTTGGTTTGATGCTGATAGGTCACAAATACTAGTTTTACCGGTTAGACATGGACACAGAAGAATTGTGTTTTAATTAAAGACACCACTTCACTGGTATAAACAGTTACAAAAGCATCGAAGGGTGCAGGAAAACCCTCATATTCTGATTATTCTGACAGATCTAAGTGTGATATGAGTGACATATATTGCTGATGTTTGATCCTGTTGTTTCTTTACCAACCGGGTGTGATTTTTAGACCACAGCATCTCTGTAGTGCCCCAATCATGGCACATGGTTTACCTTTATCTAAAACTGCAGCCCTTGCTCTTGTGACGTCAGTAATATCCCAATGAACTATTGAGCTTTGACATGTAATATGTAAGAATTTTGCTTCATGGGGAAGAACTATATTTAGTTTTCTTATTATTTTATCAGGCACACAGATTGTAGGTGGTAATTTTTTTAAGACAGTGTGTCATATGCAAAGCCCAGTTCTGTGCGGTATTGCCAGATTTTGTTAGTTTGCAGTATTGCAATAGAGTGATAGGTAATTTAAAAGCAAGAAGCACAAGTATTGACCTGGTTCTTTGATATTATCAACATGCGAAGCTCAATTTTACTCATTTACTAGTATCAACACTGCAATATGTGGATTTGTGAAATATCCAACCTGCAGTATTGGAAGATTTGTGATAAAATTCAAATATGTCACAACACATGACTATAACTCAAGTGATGTGTTGCTACAGAGATGCTCTGGCCTTAAACTCACATTCTCCAAACATAAGGGAACATGTTGGATCCAACTCTAAACTCATAATTGTTATATTTGTATTACAGTGATCATGCAATCCAAGTGTTAAGAGTCTAAGTAAAATCATGACTCATATCGTAATCATATCTGTCAAAGTAAGTGCAGCATGATTTCCTTTCAGTCCTTCCCATAATTGAAAAGAACAGTAGATGTTCTGCTTCTCATGTGCATCTGCTCAGAGTGACAATGAGAGGTCCTCTGCCCAGAATGACATCTCAGCTTGAAATGAAAACTAACTGAAATGGGATCCTGCTTCACTTCTGAATCATCAGCGTATTTGTATAACCTTTCATGCCAAATACCAGATAAATAAACGGAAGGGATTGACACTGAGTGCAGAAGATGGCTGCTACATAGAGGTTCTGTGCTGACTGGCAGGTTTTCTCGAAGTTCCTGTCGATGTAGCCCTCGTACAGGCCGTTACCAAGACCCTCGTGTGTCCACGTTCACACTAACATCACTTAGCCCCCACCCACTCACCAACCCCTGCCGTTACCTGAGAGACACAGAGAAAAGATGACACTGCGTCCTGCCGCGATCGGAGAACTCGGCGTCCTTTTGGAAGTGTTCCCGCTCTGGCCCCTTACCTCTGTTACCTCTCGGTACTTACTCAGCACATGAAGCTTCATGTCGCCGTCGGAGTCTGTGGACACTGCTCCGTTACAGTAACAGTCACAGCTGACCTTGTGCCAGGTCTTAGCATGAGCTCAAGGGTCAACGCCCTTTAAACAGACAAACAGACTGAGGGCGAATGATCAGTGACATATGAACAGAGGCCTCATGTTCTGAATGAAACCTGGATTCATGTTAGATGTCACAGATGCATGCAAGGTTTATATATATATACAGTGTATATATATGTATATATATATATATATATATATATATATATATATATATATATATATGTATGTATGTATGGAGAGAGAGAGAGAGAGAGAGAGAGAGATAGTTAGATAGATAGATAGATAGATAGATAGATAGATAGATAGATAGATAGATAGATAGATAGATAGATAGATAGATAGATAGATAGATAGATAGATAGATAGATAGATAGATAGATAGATAGATATGAACATAAATACAGGGACACATCAACCCAACAGCCTCCTAACCTCAGCAATTTGAAATATTATCATGATAAAAATTTTGAGATTGTTTGCTGTTAATAATTATTATGTGAAATGTAAAATCAATATTTGTTTTACATTTAAGGGGGGGGGGGTTGGGCCAAAATGAGAAGTGGAGAATCTAGATGATTACTTTTCATTTAAAATGATTATCAAAGAATGACAAGAAATCTAGAGGTAGAACATTTAAAGCAGTTATGATGAGTGCAAAAACAGTTAAATCAACTGGGAGTGCAATTGAGTAAAACACTGAAGCATTTTGTTTTAGATAAAATGTTCATAGTTTAATGTGCTGTATTATCACTGCAGTCTTCTCATCTTGATATACACAGTATTAGCATTAGCATTAGCATTAGCATTAGGAAGTATAAAGAAATTAACCCTAAAGCGAGTGTAAATATTTCTATTATAATATATTTTATATTATGGCGTTTGTCATTATGTTTTTGCAGCTTAGCCTCTGTTGGCAAACAAGAGCCAAGAGGGAAATTTATTTTGCAGTTTATGGCAAGAGACAAATGGTTTTTGCATTTCCTTTGCATTATTTTACCCTTTTCACTTATCAGTTTTAAAAACAACAATAAAAGGTCAGTCTTTTGTAAAACTATTGAAGTATCAGGCTGTAAAAATGCATTAATATAATGATTACAACACTGAAAGTTGCATAGATATGTCTCCATGATGTGTTCAGGCTGAACATGTCTCTGCAGCTTCAACATGAACAGACTGGAGGGATTTTCAGCTCTTTAATAAAAGTCTTGAGGAATGAAGTGAAATGCGCTGAGGTAATTGTCAGTTTGGTGCTGATAAAGATGTAGTCCACTGAGCTGTTTAACACAAAACTAGATATTACTGAACTATTTTTACAACAGTGACTTTCTTGGCTCATAAATTTGCAAACACCATACGTATAAATAATGACACAGTTCAAATAGGATTACAAAATATTCACTCTTCAATTCTATTCAATGCATCCCAGTACTTTTGTTTGTCTGAAAACAATCATTAAACAACCCCCATATCGCAGTTATTTGAAATGGTGATAATTTGATATGCTCCTTGTAATAATAATAATGGATTCGATTTATATAGCGCTTTTCAAGGCACCCAAAGTGCTTTACATTAGTCATCCATTATTCATTCACTCTCACATGCCCCCCCTGGTGGTGGTAAACTACATATGTAGCCACAGTTGCCCTGGAGAAGACTGACAAAAGCGTGGCAGCTATTTCATGTCCACAGCCCCTCTGACTACGACCGAACATTCATACACCAGTGTGAGTGACACTGGAGGTAAGGAGGGTGAAGTGCCTTGCCCAAGAATACAACGGACTGACTAGAACAGAGCAGGAATCAAACCACCAACCCTTCGGTTAATGGACAACCCACTCTACCAATTGAGCCATGCCCGTCACTCATTGTGATCTGTATTCAGTAGGGGTGTGACGAGATGTAATTTGGTGAGATTTCTCATCGCATTAAAATTCTGTCTTGTTAGATTTGTTATCCAGCAAGCAGACAGAATGACATCAGAACATACTGGTATTACCTGGGTGCAATTTGCTAGGGACCCCCACCCCCCCTCTCTGGTTTTGGACTTTGGGTTTGTTATGGTCCACTGATTTTGCTGCCCGTGTGCGTCCAGCCCCGCGGGGCCGGGATCCCACCTTAGCCGGCGCGCAACGACCACCGTAGGGTTTCTGGGAGACCCTCTGACTCACATGTGCATTAGACTCCTGTGTTTACAAGATGGGTCAGGTGGGTTTCCGACATCGCGGTTGACCCCTGGCATCTGTTATACATGGGCTGGCCCTGGCGAAGCGGTTGGCGCGCCAGGAGAGAAGGCGCAGCGAGTCCGGGAAGTGGCGAAGTCCAGGCGGAGGGTTCTGTAAAGCCTGGAGCTGGTGCTGCCGAGAAGGAAATGCACCTGGCGGGTGGACCTAAACACATTCGGACCTAAACTTCCACAATCAAGCACCAAATTTGATTTTGAAAAAAGGAGAAATATATAATTGTATTTATTTTATTTTAACTTTTGTAACATTTTATTTTAGTTTCAATTTATAGAAAAAGAAGTGACATGTCAGTGACATACTTGGCTCTGTTCAGAGCTCAGGCTCTGTTGCACTATTTTCAGTCTGTATTGACTTTTTGTTTTGCATATTAAGTTTTCTAACATTTATTTTAGTTTTAATTTGTAGAAGAAGAAGTTCATTAAGAAGTTCATTAAAAGTTAACATTTGCAGAGTTATAAAATCCATGTGCAACTCAGTTAAACAAAAGTCTGTTCTCCATTCACATAATTTGTAATTTAGTTTTCTTAAAATCTCATCTCGTCTCAAACTTGTGAGCTGAGTGTCTCGTCACACCCCTGGTATTCAGAGATTTAAAAAGATAAACACCCACTCACAACAGAAATAACATAGATTGTCATTTCCACTTTGTTTTATGTTTTTAAACGTTTTGAACTTTTTCATCTCTTAGCATATGAATAATCAACCCATTTGACATTTTTATGTTGTATATATGGTTTATTTAGTTTTGTTTATTTTTTCTGATAAGCTGATTTGAGTTATGGACTGTATATATATTTTAGTCATGTCATATTTGCTATATTCAGTTTTATGAACAAAAAAATGGAAAGGGGCACAGAAATATAGTCAGTTTTATATTTAAATTGTGTATGTGCACAATTTAATTATTAATTTAATGGTGGTATAAAGTCAACAACCGTAAATTGTTTGACAATCATTATTAAGTGAAACTTCATTATGTCAACCCTGCGACCATGTTACATATCTTTGTGTTATTGACGAAGAGTAATATCATTTTGATCAAACTGACCAAATATTTAATGTATTGCAGTGTGTACTTCATCACATTTATTTTATTATCTCTGCCAAGGAGGTTATGTTTTTGCCGGCGTTTATCTGTTTGTCTTTGTTCAAGATAACTTGAAAACTTATGGACGAATTTTGATGAAATTTTAAGGATATGTTGGAAATGTGAACAGGAAGAACTGATTTCATTTTGGGGGTGATCAGGGTGGTGGGGGGGGTGGGGGGTGGGGGAGGGGTCCTACCTTGGTGGAGGTCTGCGCTCTCAGAGTGCTTTTGTAGTTCCTAGATACCTTTATACATTTGTCTCTACCTTAGTTAATAACAGTTTATATAATAGTATTTAATCAAGTCTTTTTACTTCTCGTACATCATGTTTTACATATGACAATTCACTTGTTTTCCATATTTTTTTCTGTAAAGTGGCAAAAAAAAAATTCAACACAACTTTTGAAACAGAGTCGTATTTCTTTATTTTGTTAATTGTTAGATTAGATTAGATAAGATTAGATATAACTTTATTGATCTCTTTGGAAGACTCCCTCTGGGAAATTATGGTTCCAGCAGCATAAGGGAAAGCAGCACACAAGTAATCAAAAATAAAACAATTCTTGACATATAAATATACAAATGAAAAAAAAAGTACAGTATACAAAGGATAAAATCTTGTATAGTCCTTGTTGTACTGGCTACTGGCTGGTGCTCTTCCTCCGTCGTCCTGTTTCTCCTCATCCCTCCTGTACAGTCTGATGGCCTGAGGGACAAAGGAGTTTTTAAGTCAGTTAGTCTTGCGTGTGGGAAGGAGCAGTGTTTGTCTGAACAGGCTCCTCTGGCTGTTGATGACAGTGTGCAGACGGTGACTGGTGTCATCTTTGTCCAATGTCCTCTTCTCTGCCACCGTCACCAGAGTCCAGGCTCATACCAACCACAGAGCCGACCTGACTGATCAGTTTGTCCAACCTGGATGTGTCCCTCTGGGACAAAAAAAAACATTGCTGCTTTGGGAGCATTATTAATATGTTGTATTGATTGTTAAATCATATTAAGATACAGTTGCAGAAAAAAATATTACCTCACCCTTGTTTTCATCCATTTCTTGTTCATTTTAATGTCTAGTAAAACTAAAGCTACATGTATGTGGACAAATATAATGATAGCAACAAATATGTAGTTTTCTTGATCATTTCTTGATAATAACTAAAATCACTTCAGTTATTACATCAATATCTACGACATTGTAATGACAAAAACAGTGCTTTTAGCCATTCCATGTTTTCTTTTCTGTCTGTTTTAATTCCATGATACACACAGGAGTTAGTACTTCATTACATTACCTTGTTTTGATTACTTTTGATGGTCTAATAATTTTTTTTGCAACAGTACAGATAACTCAGTCATTATATTCAGATAATATTTTGTGTCACAAATACTTTCATAAAATTTGACTGAATTAATGAAATTAATCCTTATATTATGTAGGAAAAAAAATTACATTGATTAAGTTGTGGATCATTTTGATCCGTTCCCTTTAAATCCACTCAAAAAAGTGGTTAAACCCAATAAAAACTTTATTTTAGATTATATAAACATTTAGAAAAGATACATACATTTTTTAAATTCCAAAACAAAACATAAGAACTATTTCATCAAACTTTTATCTTCACAAACACTGATTCATCTTTATCATAAGAAAATTGACAACCTGGATCATCAATAATATTGTCCTCTGTCTCTGAAACTTCTTCTTCTGCATCACTTTCCCAGTTCAACATCTGTGATAAATAAACTTTCTGGAGCTCATTTTGGTGTTTGTCAAAGAGTTGACATGAGAAAAGTGACAAGTACAAGGGAGGGAAAGTTCCTTCTCTACCCACACCTGGGTCTGAATGGCTCTTCAAAGGAAATCAAAATACAAATAATTGGGCAAATAAAACAAAGCACATCAAAGAGACATGTTTATTTTAGATCAGAGCAGATATTTACCAAAATTAAACTGTCCGGGTCAAAATGTCTTTGTTTACAAACACTGCACAGACACTACACTACACATCAAAGTGTCCAGATTTCACACACAAGTTCATGACCTTAGATGAGGAAAAAGTCACAAAATTTCATGGAGAAAAATAAAGGATAACCTGTACTTTGGTCAACTGAAAAACTGAAATGGATCAAATTGACCTTTAACATAATATAATGGTTAATAAACATCACTAAATGTAATTTGGCTAAAACTTACTGTTTATAGTAAAAACAACAAGTCCCACAATCCCACTGCTGGACTGTTTTTTTTTTTTTTTGGTTTTTTTTTTTACCTCCGCCAGCAAAGGTTATATAATCATCAGGGTTTGTTGGTTTGTCTGTCTGTTAGGAACATAACTCAAAAAGTTATCAACAGATTTCTACCAAATTTTCACAGAGTGTCTAGAATGACAAAAGCAACAGGTGATTAGATTTTGGGCATGATCCAGATCATCACGTGGACCCAGGATTTTTTTTTTTTAAGGATTCTCTACTATTGGGAGAAATGGTTGTAACTCTATATATAATACTGGTGCAGGTCTGCGCTCTCCAAGTGCTTTTCTAGTTTTTATATTTTATTGTTTTGATTGCAGCAATACAATTTAGGGACTTTAAGACTTCAGAAGTACTTTAATCCAAGCTTTACAGTCATCACCATAAATAATAAACTAGTTATTTTTCATCTTATAAACAAACCTCAGATCTATCACAGTATTATCCTGGGTATTTGTTCCTGCTAAGAACATAACTCTTTAAAAACAGGTTACATTTTAATAACAGAACCTTAATAAAATGTCTGGACAATGTGGTTTTACCTCATGATTTAACCCTCAAAGACATAAACATTTATGATTGGCTGAAGGCATCCTCTTATCTATAATGTTTTAATAACTTCTGATGCATGAATCTTATCAATGTATGGACATAAGTGAGGTAAAATGCAGTTTGTCATCTTTTCATGGACATCAAATATGGACTATTTGGACATTCAGGAGCTCCACAGTAAACGTGGAAACACTGTCATCTTCTGCAACATTGATTCTTCAGTAAAACCCACAGAGTTTGACAAATGATAGGGGATGGAAACACTTGTTCTATGTTTAGTTGTATTTGCTGAAAAAGTCACTTTTTATTAGGTTTTCTCCATTTCTGCATACTCTGAGCTTTGATGAACTTCTATATATGACTACTTTAAAATGCAAAATGTAGAGGACAATATTATAATAAATAGTGACAAAAGATTAAATGTGGACAAAAGTTTATTTGTAAGTTGCCACAAAAACAGTTAAAAAAAGAGTTCAAGCAGGAAGATGTGTGATTATGTAGGTTTGCAAATCTTTTTGTGGTTTGGACAGTTTCGGGCTAATTATGGGATGACACAGAACAAATAACGAGAAGTCATTGAGGGGAAAGTTTCTGTTGAACTTTGCTCATAAGTAATTTCACGACAGTTACTTAAATTCTTATCATGTCAATGATCAGAAGGATGTAGTTCATAACTTTTTAGAGATTATTCCACTTAGTGAATCCATGATTCATTTAAAGTTATGCATCATTCAGTTGGGGGTTTGTTTTCAATGATACACTGATATATTTGCTGATATTTGCTCATATCATGTCACAGATTTCTCTGGCTGATATTTATCTATTGTGTAATTAAAGGTTGGTTCAATTGAATGAATTTCTAAGATAACATGATGAAGTAGATGGAATTCAATTTATTTTCACCCTTATACAATGAAGATTTTGGTTAACAGGTCACAAATATATATATATATATATATATATATATATATATATATATATATATATATATATATATATATATATATATATATATATATATATATATATATATATATATATATATATATATATATATATAAGGATATGTATCAGTATGACCCCAGAATTACAGTATGTGTCAAATTGATATTTTTTTAGGGTTTGATATGTGATAGGTTTTACTGTGGTAACAATTATTAGTTAGTTAGTTTATTATAAAAATAGTCACACAGTCATATGCCGCCAGTACATGTTAAATCAGTATATATAGCAGATTATAAACTGTTAAGTGTGTTGCATCGTATACAAACCCCTGATTGTTTCTGATATGAACATCTATGTTCACTGGGTGAACACTCCGCACAAATTACTGGAGCTGTTAAATAGGTCACATCATAAATGGAGGATTTTGCAACAGTTCTGGCCACATATAGTAGATGACATTTTCAACTATTTTTATTATTATACCTGAGTGTTGTAAAACCTGTTTGTGTCCATGTCCATATAAGACAGGAGAGATTTCATTATTTCCAAAACTGTTTTCTCAAATCAACTGGAGGATAAGTGTTTATTATTATATAATAGGAAGTTAAAGGTGGAAATGACAGAAATAAAGGTGATTTAGTTGCAGAAATTAAACCATTTTTTTTTTAACCTTTTATTATTTTACTGGTTTATATTTTGTTTTTTAAAAAAGTCAATTTGTATGTGTGAGTTGGGTATGTGTGTTTCCTTCAGAAACGCACTAAATACACTGAAATCCCAGCATTGCCTATAAGTTTTTAACTAAATGCTTTAAAGCTATTATTTTGAGTCATATATGAACCATAACTTTAGTTTTTGTCTAAATTTGCAGTTTATTTATTTTTAAGCTCAGGCTAATTGTGCGATGAGCTGGTTATGTTTTAACAGGCTATAGATGAGTAGTTAACCTGTTAAAATGCAATAAGTAATGTAATTATCTTATTAATAATAATAATAATAATAATAATAATAATAATAATAATAAACTTTATTTATATAGGACTATAAAACTGTAGCCCAAAGTGCTTCACATTGATTAGAAATTAAAATACAATTTTAAGACAAGGGTAAAATAAGAAATACATTAATATTTGATTGCACAAAGTTATAAAATTACAAAAGTACAAGATAAAGTGATTAGACATTTTAATGATTACTTCCAGTATAGAAAAGTGTGTTGTACTTGTACTTCTCAATAGATATTTTAACTCATAAAAATACTTTTGAATGTAATGCCCTTATACTCACCATCATTTTGATATGTAATGCAATATTTTGTTTTATGTGCAAAAATGTGCACTGAAACAACTTTTTTTTTGTTTTACCTTCTGAATTATAATGTAATGTTTCTGCACAATTCCCTTCTTTGGAACCTTTTTTCCATATAAGTAAAATTTTAAAAATTAAAAATGCCATCAGTCATTTTAACATATATATTGCAGAATTTGTCCAATATATAATTTTTTTTCCTCATGTATTGCCTTGAAATGGATAATATTTAAGCTCCATTTAAGTGTTTCAGTGTGAAAAATCACATTATTTATTAGTGTTATTCCTATTTCTCTGCTAACATTTGGGAATACCGTGTGTTTTTCATGGGTGCACCGTAAGTGTTATGCAGATAAAAGTTGAACAGTGCTACTTTATGCATACAGTAGGTGTGAATACATTCTTGTTTGTGCCAGTACTATAAAGCAAACCGTTCAATCCCACCCACTATTTCACTATGCTGCATCAGCGTTACAAGTAAGCCTGCAGATTTTGGCAACACAACGCTGCCATAATAGCATGATTCATACGTGGCCATCGTTAAAATATTGCAAAAAAAAAATATATTGCGCTATGTCAGCCATAACGTCAAATACTGTGCCCTTCGGATCCAACTGTGCCCAGGCTGTAGCTCATACCCGCAGCCTGATTCCTGTTCCATAAACCTTTGATTCTTCCTTCTTTTTTGCTTCCCTTCTTCCTTCACTCTGCCTTTCTCTTTTCCTCTCTCCACCCCCTCTCTGATTTCTTCTCTGTGTGTCAGTAAAGCCAAGAGAGGAGAGAGAGAGAGAGACCTGCTTTCTGCTGGCTCTGCATTATGGGAGGGAGAGGGAGGCTGAAGAAAGATACGAGCAGCAAGAGGGAGGGATGTGAGAGAGTGAACGCTAGCAGCAGTTAAGCAGAGAGCCTGTGCCAAGAGGAGAAATGCAGCACTGCATTATGAAAGCCATAGGATATAGGTCCAGCTCTGTGAGAAAGATAAAGGAGAGAAGCAGGATTTAGCAGATAAAATCCCTCACATGCACGGTTATTATTACAACGTGAACTAGAATAAATAATGAATCCATCAACTACAACGAAGAATTTGGTGCATGAGTACCTGTTTTGTTTTTTTGTTTTTTTAAATCCACCATTAACATCAGCTTTTTTGGTGTAAATCTATAGAATCCAAGGCCTGTCGTAGCCGGAAAACACCTCCTACGCCCCTTAAGTCGAGGTATGGGAGGAGTCGAAAGAGCTTCAAGTAAAAACGCCACAAGCTTTTGATCTCAGTATCTCCTCATCCCCATCACATCACGAACAAAGCCCAAGATTTAAGGAAGCGAAGGAGAGCAGAGGAAGGACAGAACAGGGGTTTATTAGACTTACCATGCATGATTTTTAGGTCAGCCCCAGGCCAAACTTTGCTCCATACACCTGCCTCTTTGCAAGCAGGGGGCCCCGGCTTTGGCACCGAGCTGTGTTGTCCCAAGCTATTTTGGGGACAAAACTGGAATCGTCCTGTTACTTTCTAGCACATTGCCATTTTATTCTGAAAGTACGTTTCTGGCATAAGCAATTATTAAGCTACATATGTGCAAATTTGAAGTAGGACTCTGGCATTATCATATTGAGTTAATTTAGAAATGAATATGGGTGTACTGTGCGCTTGCTATCTAAAATGCCGGACAGTTTTGTTCAGCAGTTCAGAGGTTTCTGGTACTGAGTGAGGCAACAATCATTTCAGTCCATAAGAACTGTCCCTTCAAGCAAAAGCTGGCATTAAAAGTGTACGAACGAGAAGCAAAGAGTCACTCAAGCAGGAAATAACAGTCGAACACACAGTTACGCAACAGTTAAATAAGGCAGGTGAACATACAGCGTGACTTAAAGGTTCAGCATGGAAGATTAGGAGGGATCTAGTTGCATAAATGGAAGATTTTACGCCTGAAAATATGAAATATTGTGTTTTGTTGCATCAGACTAAGCAGTTTGTATTTGCATAAGAAGGTGGTCTGCAATGTTGGACCACCATGTTCTACAGTAGCATCTGATAGAAACTGTTTTTTATTGTAGGCATTTTAATAATAATCACATCAAACAATCACAAATAAAGTGATAAATCAAATCACTTTAAAGATTGATCTATGCTCCTGAGTGACAGCTAAGGAAAGCAGATGGTAAATTGTGGTTTTATACATTTATTTTAACCATCACATTTTACTGTAACAAGCTTCACAGCCACAATACCTGTAAAAAAATTTCTTTAATTATTGTTCTATATGTTGATATTGATTAAACTTTTATTGGAATAATGATTGTTTTATTGCTCAGAGCTAAAATTCCTAACAAGATCATCATTTTTTATGGTTGATTATAGACCAGTATTAATCTACCTGTTACTAGCGAGGCTCTTTAGTGAGTTTTTTTTGTTGTTGTTATGGTTAATTTTGAGAAGTAGATCATACAAAATTTCCCTTTTGGGTACAATTAAATGTTCACACCTGAAATGTGAACAAAGAGTGAGTTGCTAATCCAAGATTTTTGGTCGAATATAGAGTACTTCCTGTACTTCCTCATCAACAAGATAAAACACATCAAAGTGTATATGTTCACACCGATATATTCAATTCACACCAATTACAGGTTTTACATAGTTTTGCCCTTTGACCCTTAAAACAAAATATAAACTTTTCCAGAATGTAAATGTCCTGTATGATATTGATTCATTCTTCAGTTGTGGGTGCTTCAGGCTTTAACTATTTTCTAGGGATAGTCTTTCTTCTTGCTGCCAAAAGCAATAACAACAGTTTTGTTTATCTTTCCGAGTCCATTTATTGCATTAAATATCTCTTAAGTACAGGGCTTCACACTTATAAGGATTTTTTTCAATAAAGATGTTATTTAAATGTCCTCATAGCTCCTCCCAGAATGGTTTAATCACTGGACAACTCCAGAAAATATGATAGTGATTTGCATTATTCGACCTCCCTTTACATTTTTTAAAATTAAAATGTTAAGGAATTTATCAGCATAAAGTAAAAAATCAGTTAAACTTGGTTGTAATCTGCAGGTTTACCGTTAGATGCCACTGGATTTTACTTACTTCCAACACTGTCAGTAACTCAGTGTACATGAAAAACCTAAAAATCCACAAAAAACTGAATTCAATATGTTAGAAAGGTGGAAGTCAGTATTTAGTGTGCCCCTTAACCCCATGATAAGAAGGAACACAAACAATTAGAAGCATTGAATATATTGAATAACGTATTGAATGAAAGTTGCTATAAAACAGTAAGTTAATGCCATAAATCTCATCTTGAACAAACGGTTTAAAGTCATATTAAGTGTAAAGGGAGGTCACACTAAATGCAACTCCTTTGATTCAGAAAAGCTTATTGTAGATAATTGTATCCCTGCAACTGTCTTGATTATGATTTTAGTCCAGCCACCACAACCAGATATCCTTTGTGTTAATGCGATAACTTGAAAATAGGGTTGTCAAATTATTTTAATTTTTAACCAGATTAATCACAGGGTTGCTTTGGATTAATTTTGATTAATCATGATTAAAAAACTTTGGGCTCTAGTGTCGCAGATCTGGTGCAAGCGCCACGCCAATGGAGTGTGTCCAGATGACTTTTGCAAGTTTCGCCCGCTGCACACCACTGGCGCAAGTCCACCTCCTTTCCATCTTCGTTCCTCCCACTGGTGCAAGTGGGAATGAGGGAGGAGAAAGAGCGTGCAATGGATTTAACACAGCCGATTCAGATCTCCACCGCTTTAGCGCCTCTCCCTGCTCTTAAATGTGCATCCAGACCCACGTCGCACCACCGGCTGATGGGGTCCTTTTTGGTTTTGTTGGTTTTGTTTAAACAGGGTTTTGATTTCACTTAGTAGTTATTATCGTTCTTAAGTTTTGTTGTTTTGTATATAATATCTCGTCCTGCTTCTACCGGCGCCCCAGGGTGGCAGTGGATGGCTGGCCCACTTTGGCACATCCAAAAACAACCTCCCTGATCGTGGAGAATAGTGACTGTTGGGGTTATTTATTGCATTGAAATGTGTCTGACACTCTGGAAACCTGTCTGTGAGGCTGTGATAAAGTGTGTGCCGGTCTTCCATTCTACCACTCAACCAGCTGCACCATGCTTAGACCTGCCTTCAGCTGGCGAGCTTGGTGCACAGTCTAGAGTCAGTGAATCTGTCACTGCGCCGAGCTGAATCAATGGTCATTTGGCGCACCACTGTACCAAATTGCGCTGCACTGGTTGGAAACTAGCACTGCACTGGGTCCGCCAGCTTGCGCACCCTGCGCTGTGCCCGGAAACTAGATCTTAATACTACAACTTTGGTTTATAGAATGCTGCTGCATTTTACACACCAAACCTTCAAATGTGGTCAGTAGCTCTGCATCCAGAAATTTCTTCAAAATGCTTCAAATCCCAGCATTTCATTCCTTAACATTTTTCCCCCAGGAGGGTCAGGAGCTGATCCAGGAGAAGCCAGAGCTGAGGTCAGTGGTGCAACAGAAACTGGAGGAGATCAGGGAGTGTTGGTCCGACCTGGAGATCACAACCAAGGCCAAGGCCCGGCAGCTCTTTGAAAACAACAAGCCTGAGCCTGCGGTGAAGAGCTACTCAGACCTGGACCACCAGCTCTCCCACCTGGAGCAGCAGCCCCCCCAGCTGGAGCAGGCACACCATCTGCCCACCTTCAATGAGCAGCTCCAGAAATTCCAGGTAAGTGTGGAAACGCTCTCCGGGGCCTTCAAGAGCCTGACAGGTTGGTGGCACCATCTGTTGTGATGTAGCAGTGTTACTGAAACCCAAATAATTTTTTCATATGTGAGACTGTTTAATTAAGGCAGAGCTGCTCCATCACGAGATTTAAAACAGATTTTACACATATTCACGGCAGTTCATTCTGTGAAAACAGAAAAGTAACATCCCTATAAACATTCACTACAAACCCACAGATTCACATTAAGAGCCGCTGCTTTTTTGTAGGAAGGGAACGTCTGTTATGAATATACATTTTGGCAAAAGGTGAATCAATGCTAAGGAATCAACACCTGAATAATTTTCCTATATTATTTTGTTTTTATTACCATTATAAAGATTCCCACATAAAGAAAACCAATGTAAAAATACTTTTTGGAGTGTTTTAAATACCTTAATGTGATGCGTCCCTGTAAGATTTCTGTAAATATCGACAGTGAAGGAGCTTAACAGAAGAGTAGCTGATAAAGTCCTCTCTTTCTCATCATCTGAACCCGCTTTATCCTCACTAGCGTCACTAGGGTCACTGGGGGCCTAATCCAGCTACAATGGTGGAAGGTGGGGTACACCCTGTATGAGTCTCCAGTTCATCTCAGGGCTGAACATATATAGACAAACAATCACTCTGACATTCACACCTATGGACAATTTAGATTAACCAATTAACCTATCAGTGCATGTGTTTGGATGGTGGGAGGAAACTGGAGTACCTGAAGAAAAGCCACGCAGACATGGGAACAACATGCAAACTCCACACAGAAAGGTCTGGTGTAGGAATTGAACCAGGGTCCTTCTGTCTGTGAGGCACGAGTGGTAACCACTGCACCACCTGCATTTCATAATTTATTTCTTTAATGGAAATGTAAACCATTATCATATCTGAGGGAGTTGGATGAATACTACTTTTCCCTATACAACATTTTCTGTTTTACTCCTCGAAAACAGCATGACAGACGTACAAATCACAAAAGATATTTATTAAACAGACACGACAACAGCTGTTGTTGATTGTAAACTTACAAATGTTCCTTCAAACTGTTGGAGAATGGATAAATATGTACAACTATTGTGTTTAACATACAAGTGAGGAGGTGTATTAAGGAAAGATCAGTCTATGATTATATTAATTTAAATTAAATTAACTATTATTATATTATTTCATTTTCCTAGTTTTATCTTCTATTAAATATTCATTCATTCATTATCTGAACCCGCTTTATCCTCACTAGGGTCGCGGGTCTATTAAATATGTTTTTTTTATATTTTTATTGATATTCAGAACCTTTGACAAATATTAGTACAAGTTCAAACTATGAGTAGCGTCTATTGATCTGACTCTGAAGATTAATGAAAATATAGCAGCAAGCTTTTTTTTTAACAAGCCTTTAGTGTTGTAGCTTGATTCAACCATTTGAGTTTTAATTAGTGTCTTTAGCACCAACAATCAGTGTGAAGCTCTTACATATCCACTTGAATTATAATTATTTATGCCAACTAAACACATTTTTGAGGGGCTTAATATGTGTGTTGACCCATGAAAGTTTGCACACACATCAGAATAATCAAATATTTTATGGGTTTTGGAAATAGATATTAAAATATGTTCCTGAATGAGGATTATTGAATATACAGTTTTTTGTTTTTTTGTTTTATTACCCTTTTTTGCCGTTTCCAGCCCTTTGACCTCAGTGTCATTTAGAAACCTTTATAATGGGAAGTTGCTCTTATTTAATCATTTGTACGTCTACTGCCACTTTATCCATAAGGCATGTTTGTCCAACTAAACCTGTGTAATCTGTCTTAAAATAACTAATGCTTTTGACAGGCTCTCGTTTCATTTTATGTAATGTCACCTAACTCTGACGTGCGTCCACAGAAGCCGCTGCTGTGGCATCTTCACCACACAAGGTCCTTCAATATGCCAGCCTATTACATAATCCTGAAATAAAAGGATGCTCTGATGCTCTGTTTGTTCACCCTTCGCCTGGCTATAACCTGACCTTCTCCTTTGCCCCGGTGCAGGCCATGGAGTCCCAGATCGGGGACTTTTACAAGGATGTGGGGGATCTGGGTAGCTTGCAGGGGGTCTGCCTGCCCCAGCGAGGTCTGATGGCAGGTGACAGGGAAGGCGGAGAGCAGCCAGGCGTGGTTGAGACCCGCATTGTTCGCCTCATTGAGCCCCTGAAGGAGAGACGTCGCATCTTGCTGGCGTCCAAAGAGATGCACCAAGTCGCCCAAGATCTGGAGGATGAGATAGTGAGTGTCAGAGTCACACAACATGATGGATTAATAATTAGATGGATGTGTGATGAGACTGACATAAGCCAATAACCAGTCATTTCATGTCCACATAATTTAATTCAGTTTTATATATTGGTTTTATTCTTGAGATAAAAGAAAAAGACACATTAAAAGAAAACCTGCTTTTATGTCAGCAAATTGACCACAATATTTACAAAAAGGATCAGAAAGATGAACAATCTTATATTTTTGTGCAATAACTTCACATCTCACTTCATATTTTCTTTAACCATAACATAACAGCCAAGCTCTTTAGAAAAAGAAAACTTACCAAAAAAGGTTAAAATAAGCACAAAGCATGCTAATGATAAGCAGATGTCAAGTATGAACTTAACACGTTTTCACATCTCAGCATTTTACTTAATGAGCAAAAAAGTATAAATATATAGTAAAAAGAAAAAGTTTCCAGGAGAAATTGTAAAAAAAAAATAATGTTATTACTCTGTTCTGTCATTATGTGACATTTATTTCATTCATAAGATAAAAGGAACACAGACAATGCTTTTACATGTCTGCAGATTGACTACATTCTGAATGAAAAGGAGCACAAAGAAAAACAATCTTATATTTTCTGCCTCTTTAATGAAATACAGAATTGTGAAATGTACCTTTTAATACTATATATGCCATCCCTTACTCATAATAATTAGAAATATATTTATTGTAGCTTCAATAAATAAATAGTTCTTACCATATGGAAATAAATTTTTAGTTGACATACTCACAAATAAAAGGTACCTTAAGTTAATTTACATTATTTTCAGGATACTTTCACCTTTGTCTACGTTGTTTTCCCAGGATTTAAATGAGTATATATGATTATTTCTTATTTTATTTTCTTCATATAGAGCAAGAACATACAAGAAATATTTACACAACCTATTCTGACCCCATGACAAGAAGCAGCACAAATACTTTAGAAACATCAGGAAAATGAATCCTGTAAATCCCATATTGGTTAAAAGCATGTTACGTGCGAAGGATGGTCCCGCCTGTTTTTCTCTGAAACTTCACATATATCCAGATTACATGTTAATACGGCGTCCTAAAAAGTCTTAAAAGTCTTGAATTTGTAAATCTGCATTTAATACCTTAAAAAAGTATGTCAAATGTATTGCATTTGATATGGTAGGTCTTAACTGATGTTGCCATAAATTTGTTCATTTTATTGTGTTTAAATGTGTCTGCTAAATGTCTAAACTGCAAAAGAAAACAACACCAGTTGACTCAGTTCCACTCTTTTCAACAACTTTTCTTATAACCTCTGTGCAATGCAATGTAAATACTGTATATATGCAAACATGACTGTCTTCTCTACTATTCATATCTGCACTTTACTTTTTGCTGCTGTAACTACAACATTTTCCCAGGGTGGGATGAATAAAGCACTATTCTATTTTATTCTATTCTAAGTTATATTACATTTAGCAGCCCAATATTGCTAACTTTGTAGCTCTCGGTGAGGAATGATGTTGTTAGTTACATCATGCATGTTGCCTGAGAAAGTTGACTTAAAGTGAAACGTAACAATGGGGAGTGCAAATGTAAATGTATGCCTGGTTGGAGAATAAATCATCCTGGACCTAGTTGACATGATTGGAGGGGAATTGTGTGTGAAATTCACAATCAAATTTAAGGAAATAAATAAATACATTTTCTGAAATTCAAGGGGTCGTGAGTTGTAGGACTCATACAGCCATGAAATGGACATTCAATTCTGTTGTAAGTAGTATTAAAAGGTTTTACAAACACAAATGCATAAAGCATTACAACTTTACTAAACAAATTAACAGAATAATGCACTAGGACGTTTACACATAATTACAATTACACATAATTGTATAACAAGTAAACAAATACTGCTGGTGAAAAAAAATACACTGCTACCTGTAAAGTTGGAATAATTTGGTTTTCAAACACATTTTCTTCATTCCTGTTTATAGACATTACTAATGACCTTTAGCCTGGTGCTTTGATTACGTACTGACTCCTAATTATACTCTTACCTACCAGGAATAAATCATCTTGTCACAATCATTTCATGAGAGCAGGTAAAAATATTTAATTCCAACTTTATGGACAACAGTGTACGTAGAGTTTAATGCTTTATCAGTGCTTTTGTGTTGAAATATGTAACTATGTGACCTTCATTACCTGACAGTTGTGGATTCAAGAGCGACTTCCTGTGGCCTCCTGTAAGGATTATGGGAACAACATGCAGAGTGTTCAGCAGCACGTAAAAAAGAATCAGGTAGGAATCAAACATCACATTAAGTCACTGTAACTGAAGTTTATCCTTGTCCTGTTTAGTCTAAATGCTCGTGTCTGGTTGTCCTTCAGACGCTCCAGAGGGAGCTGACCGGACGGCGGGCACGTGTGGAGGAGGTTCTGGACCGAGCCGGGATCATCGCATCGCTTCGGACTCCTGAGGTGGAATTTGTGCGTGAGGGGGCGGGGCATGTGCGTCAGCTGTGGGAGGTCCTGCAGCTAGAGACAGAGAGGCGGTCAGTGCTGCTGGATGCAGCGTTGCAGTCTCAGCAGTATTACAGCGAGGCGGCCAAAGTGGAGACGTGGCTGTCGAGTCAGAAGCTGCAGCTGGCCAATGAGGAGAAAGGAATGGTATGGGAAACCCTGGCGTTCACACAGGTGTTTGATCTGCAGCAGCGTATGTGAGATGTGAGACCAGTTTACTAACCTTAACGCAATATTTATCAGGATGAGGCAAGTACCCTGCAGCTGCTGAAGGCCCATCTGGCTCTGGAGCAAACGGTGGAAACATATGCTGAAACAGTCGGCATGTTATCCCAACAATGCCAGCGTCTGCTGGAACTGGGACATCCAGAAAGGTGAGACATGACCTTCATCATTTATGACTCTATCATTCATTCCTTCATATTCTGAACCTGCTTTATCCTCACGAGGGTCGCAGGGGTCGCTGTAGCATAATCTAGCTACTGATGGGGGAAGGCTGGGTACACCCTGGACGTGTCACCAGTTCATCACAGTGCTGAACATATAGAGACAAACAATTACTCTTACATTCACATCTTAGATTTAGATTAACCAGTTAACCTACCAGTGCATGTCTTTGGGTGTTGAGAGGAACCAGAGTACAAGGAGAAAACCCACACAGACATTAGGAGAACATCCAAACTCCACACAGAAAATCAATCTAATGTTATTTGTAAAATAGAATAGTACAGAACAGAGTAGTACTTTATTTATCCCACCCTGGGGACATTTTTTTACTTACACCAACAAAAAATAAAGTGCAGGTATAAAAACGATGGGCATATTTGCATATATACAGTATTTAAATTATTTATAGGACCATATCATAACAGAAGTTGTCTCATGACATTTAGAGCTGGTCAAACTACATTCTTAAGCCAATTCCCAGACACCCAACAGAATCCTCCAGGAGCACATGGATGCACAGCAAACTGAAGTACTCTACTCATCATCTGAACCCGTTTTATCCTCACTAGGGTCACAGGGGGCCTAATCCAGCTACAATGGGCGAAGGCGGGGTACACCCTGTATGAGTCTCCAGTTCATCTCAGGGCTGAACATATATAGACAAACAATCACTCTCACATTCACACCTATGGGCAATTTAGATTAACCAATTAACCTATCAGTGCATGTGTTTGGATGGTGGGAGGAAACCAGAGTACCTGGCAAAAACCCACGCGAACACGGGGAGAACATGCAAACTCCACACAGAAAGGTCTGGTGTGGGATTCAACCAGGGTCCTTCTCGCTGTGAGGCACACGTGCTAACCACTGCACCACCGTGCCGCCCCAAACTGAAGTAGAATTAGTAAGAACTAGAATAGCTCTTACTAGTATAACTACCAGTAACTATTCAAATTATAAATACTCATAGCTGCTTTCACTACTACTCGAATTACAATTATTAACAGTGAATATAGTACTGCTGCAGTTGTTAGTACTAATAATAGAAACCTCTACCATTCATGTGACTATATGATAACACTGGTTTTCATGTAGTTATAATGCTAACTATAAATAACTGTACATTTATAAAAACAAAACTGAAAATTGAATTCTGGAAGTAAAATGCTTCTGGAATAAAGCAAATT
Organism: Siphamia tubifer; assembly: GCA_020466265.1. Lineage (NCBI taxonomy): Eukaryota > Metazoa > Chordata > Actinopteri > Kurtiformes > Apogonidae > Siphamia > Siphamia tubifer. The sequence continues at coordinate 27,257,591 of CM035796.1, forward strand.
AAATGTTACCACATATGTGCTACTGATGAAGAAAACTCAAATCTCAAATGCCAGTGGTTCAAGTTTCCAAGATAAGTCTTGGGTCAAAATGTGAAATTAGAATTAACAAGAGAATAGGTTTTCGTTCAAAGGAATATTGGTCTTAGATCTACTTCAAAACACTGTCTGCACATTATGATCTTTCTAGTGGAATATTTACTAATCCATTGTATACATGTACATAAACCACCATATATGTTGAATAACACACCATCATATATATTAAAAACATGAACTAACCAGCATTTTTGTCATTTGTTTTCTGATTCATGTTATTAAAGTATGTAAGATTTAGCACATTTAATGTCTGAAGCAGATACTATCTAAAAAAAAAGGAGATTAGTGTAATCACTATCACAACTATATGGATCAATGAGTAATGATGATGGAGGCAGGAGAGAAGTAGATCCAGAGGTGAGCAAGGGAAAACCTGAGGCCATAAAGCACAGAGACTCTGAGGAAGAAGTCAACACAAAATACCTTCTTCATGTTGTAAATTAATATGATATTCAAGTGTTTCCTTCGAGATGCACATTTTTAAAAAATCTGATAAGAAATGAAAGAAATCTAAGAGCTTTTTCACTTTACTAAGCCTCTTTTTTCACGATTTACACAATAGGCTCTTTCCCACATAGTAGTTCTAAGAACGTAGTTCTAGGAACTAAATAGTTCTTAGAACTATTTAGTTCCTAGGGAACCTTCAGGTTTGTATTCTGACAGGTCAGTAGGAACCATGAGAGGGGCCAATGTGACACTAACGTCTGCCACAGTGATGTAATATTTAAACACTAAATTCAACAATCACACAAGGAAGTAGAAGACAGCGCTACTATCAACTACAATAGAGAATGAGGAGGCCACAGCGTTTATGTTCTGTATCATGTGAATGTTAATTATGTCAAATACAGAGTCTAGTGTCAAGGATGTTTACAGAGAGAGTTAGGAGATGAAGAATCCAGTGGCAGGTGATACTACAACGTATGTTAATTTAACGTAAAAACAAAACCGTTTCGTCGGTCTGTTAATGTCATAGTATTAACCAACATCCTTATTAACCCAAAAACAAAACTGTGTCATCGGTCCGTTTATTACTTTCTCCGTATTTTTTTCCTACACACAGCTGACACTACACAGATGGTTTTAAACATAGTATAGTCTAGGAAATATCGCGGTACTGCAACATGAGGAAATGCAGAAATAGGCGTGGTCTCAGCTCTACCAATCACCAAACACATACGTCATATACTGTAGTTCCTGGGAAACTAAAAAAGACCCTGCCTGCCAGGAGTACCTAAAAGGGCTCTAGGAACTATGTAGTTCCTATACTGTGGGAAAGGGTGAAAAAAAGTTCCAGGAACTAAAAAAATTATAGGAACTACAAATGGTTCCTACAGTGGGAAAGCGTCCAATATCAACAACATGACTAAATGGCACCTTAAAACTATATGAAAAGTTTTTATGCATGGGAGAGACAGAAAGCATGGTGCATCGATTAGAAATAAATGCAGATTCAGTGAATCATTGATGATTTGATGTAATTAAATATGTGTGCATGTGCGGAGGAAGGAGAAGACTGCAACGTTCACTGAATTAATGCAAGAAACCAATTTAAGGCCATGTTAGAAAATCATTGACACAGGCTTGAACAAACTGCAGACGAGTTCAAAACAATTAAAAAGCTTAGGAATGTTTATTAGTGGTTCAGAGGGTAAAGTTAAATTGTAAAGTTTTGGGGCAAAATTGGTGAAATTCTGGGCTTTGTTTGGGTCTCACTTATTAATTGACACGTGTAGCCTCTTAAACCAGGTTGATCCATCTGTGTTGCCTTGTTAATCCTACGTGGTGCTTGTAGTAATATACATATGCTATGTCCATGTAACAGGAAAAACATCAACTAAAGCCACAACAAAACCAGTTTTCTGAAAACAGAATACAAGCATTTAAATGGTCATGTTAACTAAACTAACAATCTGATTCTGGCGCAAACTATGAATAATTTAATAAAACAGACTAATGAGATAAACTTTGCAGCACTAAGTTTGTCCAACAGACAAACTTTGGATCTAAGCAGATCCAACGGTATCAATATTATTTCTCAACTGATAACACTTATTAAACGAGACAAAGATGAGCAGAAATAAAGGTCATATTGTCAAGACAGGTTTCATTCATTTTTTTTGTCAATTTTATTCCTTTTCTCAATGATTTTTCTTATTCTTTTTTCATTATTTTCTTCTTTTTTTTCATGTTTTTGATGTTTTTCCCTGCTTTGTTTGCTTTAGTTTTATGTTCATTTTTATTCATTTTTCTTCCTTCGTTAAAATTCTTGATTGCCTTGTCCAATTTTATTTTGTTCATTAGTTGTTATTTAAAGCCGTGTATTTTCTTGATTATTTCGTTAATTTTATTCAGTGATTTTGTTAATTTTGTTCCTCATCTTTATTTTTGTTCATTTACCATGTTGTATTCATTCCTTCTTATTTTTTTTAATTTGCCATTGTTGTTTGTTAATGTGGTCAGCAATTTTCTACATTTTTTTAAAAGATTTTTTTTTTGCTATTTTTTCTACGATTTTGATCAAATACTTTATTATTTCTATGTTTTCTTCAAACAAGTACTTAAATGAGTAAATATCTGACACCTGACTCATATTCACATAACAGAAGTGGTTGGAATTAATTGACATTGTCTTCAGCTGATTTAAGTTGACAGTTCAATTAAAATCTGCCAAAGATTTGCATGTTTTCTGACTGATGGATGGTTTTGTTTTTCCTTTTGAACAGCGAGCAGATCACCAAGCAGCAGTCCCACATAGACCGGCTCTATGTCTCTCTGAAAGACATGGTGGAGCACAGGAAGACCAAGTTGGAGCAGCAGTACTGGCTCTACCAGCTCAACAAGGAGGTGGAGGAGCTGGAGAAGTGGATCACAGACCGGGAGGCGGTGGCCAGTTCCACTGATCTGGGTCAGGATCTGGAAGATGTCACGGTCAGTGGACGAAACAGGATGTTAATCACTGAAAGGCATGGTAGCTGGAAATATTACCAGTTAAATAAAATATAATATGGTTGACATGACACATGACACCTGACATTTATGACTTATTTTTTTTACTGCAGAGTGAAAGCATGTTTCAATATAGTTGCACGCAACATCTGCAAAATCAATACTATGTAATTATATAATATAATGTCCAGGAGCTTGTAAAGAATCAGAATCTAAAAAAAAAAAAAAAAAAAAAAAAAAAAGAATCAGAATCTAATTGCAGAAAAAAATGGGGAATATAAGTAGTGTAAAACTTAAAAATTATGCATTTTTCTGGATAACCAATGACCAAGGCGCAAACTGAAATCCAAACATTCACAACAATAATCACCTTATGACTTATTCACCAGATTTTGCGCCTATTTAGCAAACACTGAAATGATATTTAAATAAATCTATTTTGTCTTCCCCCACTTTAAAAAGGAGAAGCAACTCAGTAAAAGCTCAAATAAACAAACTGTCGAAATGAATGTCACACATTTATGTAGGAAAAAAATGAAACAAATGAACATTTTAATGGCTGAAATGTAGTGCATATTAAAAAAACATTCACCTCAACAGTTTCTCCATTTCTTCAAGATTGTCAGTGATTTTTCTGTTGAAATGCATCTCAATTTGGGTAAGGAGATCCATGCTGTGATAACTGTCCGCCAAGTTCATGGCAACAGGAAAACAGGGGGAGAAAAAGAAACTTGGAATTCTCTAAATGAAATATAACCTGTTAGATGTGGTTTGAACTATCTATATAAAATAAAGAAAAAGGAAGAAACCATCTATGTTTAATCATCATGTTCACTTTTAAAGATAAACCAATGTGAACCAGCGTGTGGTGCAGTTAGTGTAGGTGAATATGGACTTTTCTTTGCATTTTCTCATTAGGTTTCATGTTCTTTTTTCAGTTATACTTTGTAATTAAAGCAGGTGCTGGTTTAGTTCTGTTATTGTCTTTATTGCTTTTAGTGGTATTTTTAGTCCTTTTTTCTGATATATTTGTCAGTGGTGACATTATTATAGTTTAGAAAACACAATTAAAGCCATTTTCTGATAAATGTGACAAAATGTATAATCAATTTTCAAATGGGTGTTGATTTTTGTAATGCTTTGTTTTTGTATTTTTTTTTTTTAAAATGAAAATTGTTTTACTGCTTTTCATTGTTTATTTTGTTTACTTTAATGATGATAACCTTGGTATTTTAGAGTTTAGCTCTTATGTTTACATCTTGTTTGTGTGGTGTTTTTTGTTTTGTTTTTTTAAACCCAGGTGCTTCAGGAGAGATTTACCAAGTTCGCCACAGAGACCAACAACATTGGGCAGCAGCGCATGGAGCAGGTCAACAAAATGGTGAACGAGATGATCGACTGTGGACATTCAGACGCGGCTACCATCGCAGAGTGGAAGGACGGACTGAACGAATCGTGGGCCGACCTCCTGGAGCTGATGGAGACCCGCAGACAGATGCTGGCGGCGTCGCACCAGCTGCACAAATTCTTCACAGACTGTAAAGAGGTACAATTGAAAATCACATGGCTCAGACTGCCATTGTATACGTGTGGAGGGTTCGTCATTGTCGTTTCAAAGGTAGACAGTCTGGCCGTGACATGCGGCTTCTATTTTTAAAACGCTCGTGATGACGACGCTGTCCTGTGTTGTAGGTCTTGGCTCAGATCGCAGGGAAGATGAAGCAGCTGCCAGAGGTGAGGGCATGCCAAGCCAACATCACCAATCCAGCCACCCTGCAGAGACTCATGCACTCCTTCGAGCATGCCCTTCAACTGTTAGTTGCACAGGCAAGTAATAACTTTTCTTTTTTTCTTTAAACATAATCACTGTTTTAGTCAGTACCTCCATACATGAAACAATCTATACCTTCATATACACTGTACATATTCATACCCTGTGATTAAGTGTGGATTCTGCTGTAAATAAACCAGTGGTAAGTAAAAGTAATTACCCACAAGTAATTTAGATGTATTTTTTTTACCTTTTGTAAATGTCACTTATGTTGCATATATGATGAGATAAGATAAGATAAAAATGTAGATTTTTACTAATTTTATTGAATATGTTCATTTTCTTGATATTCTCGTGTACCAGGTGAGACAGCTGCAGGAAAACGCCGCTCAGTTGAGGACCATCTATGCTGGTGAGAAGGCTGAGGCCATCATGGTCAAAGAGCAGGTGGTCATGGAGGCGTGGAAGGAGCTGCTGACGTCTTGCGAGGCCAGTCGTGTCCAGGTCACATCGGTGACCGATAAGGTGCAGTTCTTCTCAGTGGTGCGTGAAAACCTGATGTGGATGGAGGGCATCATGGGACAGATCGGATGGGATGAACCCAGGTGAGGAGGCTCTCCATGTGTGTCTGAGTTCTTGTGTGTGATCTAATTTGTGAATTGTGAATCTCCTTCCTTAGTGTGGAGTTAATCTGAAGGTCTCTGTGGTCTTTTTGCATTCCCTGTAGACAGGATTTCATTACTGACTAGTTTAGAATTAGGCTGCGATGTCACCTTGACCTACATTCACACAGTGTATGTTATTCTGTTTTTTTCCAGCATGCATCATGAATTAAGGTACATCTCACACTGTCATCACTAATATTTCTACATTATTTCTCCATTACTTACACACTCAGCCTGCAGTCATCATGAGTAAAGATAATGAACAGAGAAAAGCAGCAAGTCAGCATACTGGAATATAATTGATCGTAAATATTTGGTGTATTATTTTTTGGAGTTTGACCAATTGATGAAGAAGAATTAAATGTTGTATATGATGGGATGATTGAATTTATTTGATTTACGTATTTAGTTTAAGTTTTTCATACAATACTACAAATCATTATTATACTATATTATTTGGATGAGATCACAAATATTTTAATAGATTTTACTGACTCGTGTGTTTACCTTATTATTGATCCCAATTGGGGGACCAATAAAGTACTTCTATTCTATTCTATTCTATTCTATTCTATTCTATTCTATTCTATTCTATTCTATTCTATTCTATTTAACCATAAATATCTCAAACTTAATTCAGTGTAACAGCCAATGTGCAAGGGTAAGGTCAAATCCCAATTCATAAGTCACTCCTTGGCCCCTCCTCCTTACAAGGGGTAATTGTCCCGATTGTCGATTAGATGTAGGTGAAAGGCTAAGAGGGCTGTATAGCCCTCGATATGAAGATTTTCCTGGACCAGTGTGAACAGAGGTTTACAAGAAATGTCCCATAATAGGACTTATCACAATTACGTCAAAATGCTAAATTTAGTCCAGACTGCTTTACATATCATGCAACAATGTTGAAATCAGACAAACAAGGTGGAGGTAAACACAGTCAAAAAGTGCAGCAATGTGATGAAAGAATTGCACAAATATATGGATTTTCTTCTTCACCAAGTTAGTAATTTTATTGACCATTTAATGCCATTTCAATGTGGTGTAGATTGCATTTATGCAGTTTATAGTTAATAGATACAAAAAGATTACAAAAGCCCATGGGACAGAGAAGGTACAGTTGTTAACGACATGGTGAACACTTTCAGAAACATTCATTTCACATCTGCTTATAGCAGCATCTATAACTACTGATAACGTAAGAGGTCGTAAAGGATTGTCCCATTTCATAGGAGAATGTTTCAACCCCTACGCTTGCAGCTCCTTTTCAAGTGTCAAGTATGAGGGTCAGTGGGTGAATTAGGCCCAACACTGCTTTAGTTTGTTAAAGTGTAATACCTCTGCTGCTGTGCAGAGCCCTGGCTTCCATAGACTCACAATGGACTTCACTAAAAATACTAAACCAGTCATATGTTTTATTTGGACCCTCTAATAAGTGATCTGGTCCATCTGCAAAGTTTTACTCCATAAAAAAAAACTCTTGAATAATTAAAATAGAAGCTTTGTCTGCCATGTCAGGGTAGGATTGACAAATGTGATTTACACATTTATTACATTTATTATCACATTTATTTATTTAATTGCTGTTTTGAGTATGGAGTTTCCATTTATTTAATAAAACTTTTTTTCAAGACATACACTAACAATACTGTAAATTACACAAATGCTTGATGATGTGCCTAGTTTTAGAGAGACTGTGAGCTGGCGTTTGTGAAATGTTGATTCTGGCACAAGCCAGAAATTATTACATTTTGGTGGTGGTGGTGGTGATGCAGGGATGGGGGGGGGGGTGATGGAAATGTTAAAGGTAGGGTACGAGATCTTAGGCTGTGTTCCAAATCACGCACTTGTGCACTTCAGACGCTTCAGTTGAGGGTATAGTGCTGTTCCAATCTAAAGAGTAGCAAACGAAGTGCGCCGTAAGTACCCGGATGGTACACTTCAAACTGTCAAAATTCGAAGTGTGGAGCAATGGACACTTCTCGCACTCACCGGACGCCATTTTTGATACGTAACGTAAGAGGAGGAGCCACCACCACTCTTGAAAGATTTGAAAACACGGCGGCTGAAACACTGGCAGAGGTAGAGACGGTGATACCGGCGGTACAGGCCTTCTGGGGTAAAGGGCTTATAAAAAAAAGGAGCAAAATGCCAGTGTCCTTTTTTTTTCCAAAGCTGGACGGTATTTTGGCGGGCGATCGAGATATTTTGACAGCGCAATCGTCATTTCCGGTAAGTGCGGATGAAGAGTGTTTCATTCGGAACTACACTGTTCGTTAAAAATTCGTACACTATCCATGTAGTGTGTAGTGTTTATAGTGTATGAAAGGAAGTGCACTACGGGGAGTGCGTGATTTGGAACACACCCAAGCTCCATTTTTAAAATACATAATTCAGAAGTCCAACCCCCTTTCTTCAGACATTCCCCTGAAGCCACACCTCCAGAATAATAGCATGCGGAATCTTAGTTACGACGGTTCATGAGCAACAGTTCAAAGCAACAATTTGCCTGATGCCATTTCAAGCTCTGGTGATGGTCTGGCTTGGGCTCCCATTCAGGCTCTAATACAGAGTCAGTCTCCTACTCCAGCTCCAGTCCATACATACCTCATTCAGTTTCCTCCAACCTCCTGCTCTTACAGAACAACCCCAGTTCACATCTATCTGACCAACATTACATTTCCTAGTGATTTATGTTAGTGACAAAACTGTTTTCAGATTAACTTTACATATTATTCTTGCTAACATAGTTATCTAAACTCTGGCTAACTAGCCAGCCTCTGAGAACAAAAGATTCATGCAGGAGGGGTATGAACAGATGGGGGAGGGACAAATGACAGTTTAGTTTGATAAACATGATTACCATTCAATCATTTTGAGTGGGCCTTTAAAATTATTGGATGGTGTTTTCTCAGTCCTGTCTGTTCCACAGGTGACTATATATTTTTTTATTCTTGTAACAGAGCATTTCATTAATTGGTTGTAGTCAGGGTGTGAAGGGGATTTTAAGCAATATAGTAAAAAATGCACCAGGAAAACATCCTGCACTCCACCTTTAACAGGAACCCAACAATTCTGGTGAGGGGGGAGGGGCTCATCTGCCTTCCAAGTGCTTTTCTAGTTATATATAGTCTATGTTATAAGCCCATTTAATTTGTTTTTCTGTCTGTATTTAGCTTTTTAGTTGTATTTCATCATAACTTGTCCAGGTGTTTTAAGACAGGGATGTTGAAGTCATTTTTGTTAGAGGCCACATACAGCTCAAGTTGATCTCAAGTAGGTTGGACCAGTAAAATTATAGCATAATAACCTTGAAATAATAATTCTAAACATCTCTCTTTGTTTTAGTATAAAAATACAAGTGCAATTTTAACAATATTATGCCTCAGCTTGTCATTTACATGTGCATTGCCATGAGGCATATCGTTTGCATGCATGCTGCAAATGAAAGTGTGAATAGGCACAAATCAGCCTCCGGTAACTTCACCCTAGCCTTTTCCTGTAACTGGATAAACACATGGCATGTGTGACGCTTATTGCTACAGTACTGTGGTAGCAGGGTGACAGGTTACACATTAAAAGTCTGTACATGGCTGATTGGCTCTGTGGTAATAAACAAAGTAGTCCCACAGTACTGTGGCAATAGCTACTTTGTTTTAATTTACTAATGTAGATGTTCATAAAAGAGTACATTCAAATGATATATGAGAGCTGAGAAACTGAAGTAGTTCCTTTTTCTACAAAATCTATCAATAACTGATCAAAGAAGCAACTGTCGCTATTAACTGTCATTTGTCAGATTACATGGGATTTACTGTTGAATCAATGTTGTAGAAAATGACAGTGTTTCCATGTTCACTACAGAGCCTCTGAATGTCCAAAGAAAAGATGACAAACTGTATTTCCTCTCAATTATTTCCATGTATTGATAGAATTAGTGCCTCAACAGTTATTTAACCTTTTAGATCCGTCGATGCATTTGACCACTGGTAGCTGTTTTGATCTTTGAGGCTTAATTCATTCAGAATAATCAGATCTGTGCTTCCTCAGGGATTTAACGGCACTGGACGTGATGATGAAACAACACCACGAGTTGAAAGTCAAGATCGACGGTCGCACCAAGACCATACAGCAGTGTGCAGATCTGGGCAAGATCCTGATAGCTGCAGGCAACCCAGCATCTGAGGAGGTTAGACTAACAAACAGCACAGGACACACCTGTCTCATGTTCTCGACACGGGAGAATACATAAAACCCATATAATTACAGAATGTAAACATTACAGTATGGTGTTGTGGTGACGATGCAATCTGTCTGTCACTGCAGATAAAAGAAAAGTTGGACAGCCTTCTGGCAAAGCAGAAGGATCTTATTGAAAAATGGGACAAACACCAGGAGAGGTTACAGCGCAGTGAGTAACACACAACTCAGCACAACAGAAGATGCAGGTAGCGTCTGAAGCCCAGTTACCTCTGGTACCAAGGGCAGTCACAGTTCCATCTGTGTTGCTATGGTGATGCTACATGATACTTGTAGCAGTGTACACATTCTATACACCCATGTATCTAGAAGAATATAAGCTATAATCAATAGTTGGACAAAAGAGCACAATTCAAACAAGAACATAAATGGACAAATATCAGTCTGAGACCAGCATATGTTACAAATAATTTAATGAAACAACCTGTGCAGCATTAATCTAACAAGAATCAAATCTAATAGGACAAGTAATATTTCTTTTCTGCTAAAAGTCACTGAATGAGATAAAGATGAGTAAAACTAAAGAACACATTATAGCTCCTGCTTTGGTTTGTGTTGGAACAAATGGCCCAGAGCTAAACAGGTTAACGCAACACAACATTAAATTTCAAATGGGCTCAATAAGAAATGTTTTCCACTTAGTCTGTGATGTGCAGTTAAAGTATCATGAATCATATATGAAAGTCATTGTTCTTCTTACATCACAAACTCACTCTGAACTGGACTGAAATGGTACAACACACACCAATCTGTGTAAACATCACAATAATGTACACAAACCTGCGGTGCTGCATTAGAATGTACCCTAATGGCTGCCGATCCGCTGTCCCTACAGAGCAGGAAAACTTCCAGTTTGCCCAGGAGACGGTGAAGGCTGAAGCCTGGCTGAAGGCCAAGGAGCCGCTGATCGCCTCCAGGGAGCCGGAGGGAGGCGAGGCTCGAGCCCAGACAGACGAGGTGGAGCAGCTCATCCTTCGCCATGAGGCCTTCCGCAAGGCTGCTGTAACCTGGAAAGAACGCTTCAGCTCCCTCCGCCAGCTTTCTGCAGTAAGCTTGACTGTAGATAAATGTTTAATCAGTTCGGTGATGGAGTCACAATTTAATGCTGCTGAAGGAAAACTGTGACCCCAGGATGTGTATGCTGAGCAGGCGAGCTTCACGCATGCCATGAGTTTGCATCATCACAGCTCAAATATGTGTCATGACTATGGCAGTCACGACCATATGGACGATAAACTGCATCTGTGAACAATTAATTGTCTTATTGTTTATTTAATGCTGATTATATGGACTAAGGTTTGCAATAGTTGAATTATACACATACACCTGATGAAGAAAAAGTATTTTATTGGTGGTGAATATTGGAACTGATTAAGCAAACTCTGCATTTCTGTTTACCATTTAGGTTTAGTAAAAATGCAGAGGGAGCTTTGAATAAAAAAACAAAAACAAAACAAAGCTTACTACTAAAATGGACACGATAAAAAAGACTGGTAATTGTGATAACAGTGGAATTTAAACACTTAAAATAAATGATTGGCCATGATAATTCTTCACTTATTTTATTCATAAGATAAAAAAGAGAAAAACCAAACCTGCTTTTAAATGTCAGCAATTAACCACATTCTGAATAAAAAGGAGCAGAAAAAAGAAAAATCCTACATTTCCCACTCCTCTTTAATAAAATACTTAAGCGTTTAGAGTAATAATTCCACTTACTTGTGTGCCATTAAACCAAAACTGGAAATTATTATAGAAAAAAGATCATTTTCAGCTGCTTCTACACAGGTGAACAAAGACAATTATCATGATTATTCCAAATTGTTGTGAGTTTCTTAAATAAATGCAATAAGACCATTATACAGTAGTGGAAAAAAGTTTTTGAAAACCCTGAAAATGTTGCACATGAAATATTCAGTCAGACACTAATGCAATTTTCTTGTTTATTGTTAACAAGGGGAAAAAATTGTTGACAGTTTCAACATGCCATGCTCTGGATGTGTTTCATTATCTGCTGACACATCCAGTTTTGACCTCAACAGGACAGCATGTGAAGAAAGGAGCATGTAGGTTTGGAGAATGGAACTAAATTTGGCTGATTTCAATGACTTAAGAGTAAATCTTAATGCAATATATCACAAATGCATGGTTTGTCTATGAACTTTTTTCCACCACTGTATAATAACTATGACAAGCCTAGTCATGATGTTTACTGCATGCGGTGTTTTTCCTGTGACTGGATTCATTCACCTTTTCATCTTTCAGTCATTTAGTTGTCAATGAAACATTGGGTTCTAAAATAGCTCAGTGTTCCTAGTTTATGTCTGATTTTATTTTTAGATTCATCATTCTTTGATTCATGTGGTGCTGTGAGTTATTTAATATTTCCTTTCAGGCTGAGAAGAAGAAAGAGGAGGAGAAAAGGGCTCCGTTGTCCAGTCGGCGGATGTTCCCGTTGTCGTGTCTGACTCCCAGCGTTCCCTCAGCCAGTGTTACCTCACCGTTCTTGAGGCAGACGATTCAGGCACATATAGAACCCAAACCCTTACAGACCAGTCTCGATCTGGGCGCTACCCCCATAACCCAGAGATTGTCATCAGCCTTAGCCAGTTACAATCCAGTTCTAAATGGATCAGGCTACCACGGACTGGACCAGCAGAGCAGTCCGAAGCTGGTGGGCTCCTCGTACCTGGGGATGAACCACCAAACGGCCGGGATCGGAAGTGATTCCGGATTCTCGGCGCTGGCTTCTCAGAGCGGCATAGCAGATACTTCGTCTTACCTAGGGGTGAACCATCAAACTGTCAGCAGCATGGAGAGCTCTGGGTACTTTGGACTGACTGCCGGGGGCATGGGTAGCTCAATGCAGAACCATCTGGGTAGTGGGAGGTTAGGAAGTTCAGGTAACCTCACTCAGCAGCCGAGCAGCGGAGGGGTGGGCTGTCCAGGGTTCCTGCCTCAGCAGCAGAGCATGGGAAGCTCTGGATATCTGGCACAAACACAGAATCTGGGAAGTTCTGGATACTTGGGACAGCAGCCCAATTTAGGGAGTTCAGGATATTTGGCACAACAGCCTAATATGGGGAGTTCTGGGTATTTGGCACAACAGCCCAATATGGGGAGTTCTGGGTATTTGGCGCAGCAACCTAATATGGGGAGTTCTGGATTCCTAGCACAGAATTATCAGAGCAGCGGGGGATTGGGTAGCTCAGGATTTCTGGCACAAAATCATTACAGCAGCGGGAGTCTGGGTAGTTCGGGTTACCTGGCTCAGAGTGGCGGCATCATGGACCCTAAAATGGCTTATGCATGGCAACATCTGAAGGCTGACTTCATGCAGCCCAGGATCAACCACATCCACAAGGCGGTGAACCCCCTGCTTGAAGCCAGCAGAGTGCAGCGGGAACAGTACGGGGACATCCCCATGGCAGACATGATGGGCCCAGAGTCGGGGCTAGAGCTCCTCCACGGCCGTTTGCAGAGGGACCCCCGTGGCAGCCGCTCGGACCCTCAGATGGACCACCTGAGGCGGGAGAGGGAGTACAAGCTGGGCCGACAGACCTCCAGCGAACAGGAGATCCAGGCCCGGTTGAACGAGCTGCCACTAATTGTGCGTCAGGAGCGTTACAGGAGACGTCTGGAGAGGCAGTCGTCCAGTGAGCAGGAGGGCAGCGGCAAACAGAGGCTGCAGAGGCAAGACTCCAGTGACCTGGAGGGCTCTGTTAAGGACGGCTCAGACAAACGCTCAGGGTACGTGAATGAGCACCACTGGCCCATGTTGGAGAGAAGACCGTTCACTACTATCTGAAAATTAGAACAGTGAAACATGGCTGTAAAATTCCAGTGTCCATTAAATCTTAGACTTAAATGAGATAAATGTTTCAGGACTTTCAGCTTTATTTGCTGATTTAAAATGTTTTTTTCTGAGAAGAATATTGAGAAAATTGCCAAACAAAGCAAATATATGAATGTATTATGTTACATTTATAACATTTCTGAAGTAAGTCCTCAACACAGTTTGCATCGTCAGCACTGTCCAAATTGCCCCTAATGTTTTTGATCTCCTCATAATGATGGTGTTTTCTGGTTTAGTGACTCATGTCCAACATTTCTACAGGGAGAAGAGATCTACTATGGCAGAGATTGTAGAACAGGTCCAGGAAAGAGAGGCAGCACATGTAAGTAATTTAAGCAAAATCCTACAGTCACAACTGTATCATGATTGTCTTCAATACACCTTTATGTCAAACTCTTCTTCTTCTTCTTCTCTAGGCACGAGGGGAGCCCTACCGGCCTCCCAGCAGCCTCTCAGCACCTGTGACCCGCTTTGATGGACGCCCTCGTGCTCGAGACCGCCCTAAACCTAGGAGAAGGCCTCGTCCAAAGGAGCCAGAGGAAACGCGGCGTTCACGTTCAGCCCCAGCCACTGGGGCACCAACGACGCCCCAGCCGCCTTCACACACTGCCGACAATGAAGGCTTCCTCTACCGCAAAAAGGCCACGAGCTCGGACTTAGAAGCTCAGCAGAGGAGCCCCAATAGGTATGACGGATGGACGGACAGATAGATATATTAAATATATATGTTGGTACAGTGCAGTAGTTAGCATCCATGCCTCACAGCAAGAAGGTCCAACACCAGACCTTTCTGTGTGGAGTTTGCATGTTCTCCCCGTGTCTGTGTGGGTTTTAAAATGGTACTCCAGTTTCCTCCCACCATTCAAACACATGCACTGATAGGTGAATTGGTTAATATAAATTGTCCTTATGTGTGAATGTGGGAGTGATTGTTTGTCTATATATGTTCAGCCCTGAGATGAACTGGAGACTCATAGAGGCTAGATAGATGGACAGACAGATAGACAGATAGATAGATGTCACCATTACTCCACAGTGATGAGGAGAAACATCATTAGTTATTTGATGTGTTTTGGATTTTCAGCAAATCTTGGGTGAACGTATACTGCGTGCTTAAAGAAGGAAAGCTCACCTTCTACAAAGACGCAAGGAACCACACCGCAACGTACAATGGAGAACCTTCTGTTGACCTCAGTAACTGCACCTTCGACCCTTCGATGGGATACAAGAAGAAGAAGAATGTCTTCATACTGCAGTAAGAACCCATTAACTGACAAAGATTAAGCATAAGTCATATAATTAGAAGGATCTGACTATTCCTCTTTAATTTTTCTGCATCAGAATGACCGACGGAAACAACTTTGTATTCCATGCGAAAGATGAGGTAAGAACCTTCAGTGTTAAATTCCTAGATTTTAGGGTTTTAGGTTAATATTTGGGAAATTAGGGCATAATCCAGTTTAGACCATATACATTTATTCAGGTTAAGTATAACAATCAAACAAGAACACTGACTTTGGTTTTAAGACGGCCCAATTATTATTATATTATTTTTAGAATTTATTGTAAATTATTTTTATTTTTAACTCTGTTACATGTGACCCGGGCTTTTGGAGAATGTTACATTGATTTAATTAATTAAGGCTTTCTTTGATGAGAATCTTAAAAAAAATTACTTTTTTTTTATCTCAAAACAGTGTCACTACTTCTTTGGACTTGTCACTGCTGAACAGCTTAACAATCATATATTTATCCTGATTCTGAACAGTTTTACTAAATATGATAACAACACATGGAATTGTTTTGCACTTTTCAAGATTCTAAAAACATTTATATGAATTAAAATAAATAAGGAATTTAGAGCATGTAGATTATGATAATGAAAAGAGCTCTATGACATCATGACAGAAATATTTGCATAATATTGTCCGTGTAGATCAAAACAACATGAACAAAAAGTTCCAAAATTATTATCCTTTGTTTCAAATGATTCACTTTGACACTTTTGTGAACACTGCATTTCTCTTACATATATATCCTATAATTCAGTAATCAATTTTTTAACTATATTTTATATTAATTTAGATATTTAAAAAAAAATCTACTAAAATTGTGAATTGTTCAAAGTCCTGAAAAAAAATTATGTTTTTTTTTTTTTCCATATTATCCAGCTCCTGTGCAGCTGTACATACTCTGATCCCCCATGTCATTTATCACATTAAAATATACAGTGTTTTCATCTTTGCATCAAACCAAGACTTTTTCAGTTTGGAGTTCATTTGGAGTTCTTTGTCTTTAATGACACAGTCTGGTTCTGTAATGATTTCAAACATTTTCTCGTGAAGTTTAGATGTTTCTCCTTCTGACTATAAATATCAGCCTTTCTGTCACAGCCTTGAAAACCAAATATTTGGTTCATTTATAACAATCAGGCATGAAATCGACCAACAAATTGTAATAGAATGTATGTTCAAAATGCAAGGATTAAATATAAAAACAATAATCTCAGCATGTCCCACATTTAGAATATGCTCTGTTCCAGGACATCAGAACTGAAAATGCTGTTTACTTGTGTGGAATATTAGTGTGTGGCCCAGTTGATCTTGGTTTTATTCACAAATTGTGTACAAAAAGTAAGGTTTTAGAGTCATAGTTTGAGTTAAAGATAGAAAACGGTGTCTAAACCAGCGGTTACACTGATCTGTGCAGGAGGATCTGAAGGCTTGGACTTCAAATATCACCACCTGTATATCGGAGCACGAGGCCATGGTCAAGTGGGACAAGCCGGGTACCTCGTCCATGGACGGCGATCGCTCAGAGAGGAAGGAGAAGTCAGAGGGTGATGCCGACGCCAGGTCAGAGCGATCAGAGCTCGCTGAGGGGGAAGAGAGGTCCGAGAAGGAGAGGTCAGAGAAAGGGGACGGATCTGAGAAGTTAGACACATCTGAAATCGCAGACAAGTTTGAAGGTGGGGCGGGGGGATCCAGCACGTCTGGAAAAAGCAAATGAAGAGGCCCCCACCACCACCACCACCACCTGCTGAGTTTTAATATTATTCACTGACTAAAGGTGTAGGAGGAGGCGGTGGGTGGGAGGGATGGAGGGTGGAGAGCATGTGCAGCTAGGTTTGCAGATCCTCAGTCACAGAACCGAACACACTGAGGTCCACGGACTGACTACTGTAACTGTGACGGACTAATCTCTCAGCCCCTCCCCTTCACCCAGGCAATACATCAGTGCTTGCATTGCGCCACCTGCTGGTAGGTCGGAGGCTGGCCGAGACAGACGGACAGACAGACGGACTCCAACAAAGCGGTCCCAGGAATTAGTCACTGTCACGTCCCATCGTTGATCGTTTAATCTCTTGGATTCACAGCATCTTTCTGTATGTATCTTTGACTGATAATGTAATGCTCTGTCGATCTAGACAAACCCGAGAAGTGGTGAATGAAATGTTTCACAATATTAAAAAAAAAAATTTTTTTTGAAGCAATATACTTTTTTTATTTCTTCTCTTTGTTCAAGAGAGAAAAAAAAGGGGGAAAGGAAACAAGAAATAGTTGCAAAAGTGAACTCTATGATTTGTCACATCCATGTAAGCTTACTTCAGGCAGTTGTGCACCTTAAACACTTGACACATCTGTATACTAATCATAAAGACATTTAATCCCGTTACATGGCTAGCTTTGAATCATGTTAATATAATGGAATGCTGGTGTTACTCACCTCGATTCATCCGTGTCGATTAATACTCACGTCCACCGTTTATTTTAGGTTCATTATTTTGATTATGATTATTATTACTATGATTTGTCTTCAATGATCCATGTCAAGAAAAGAGCTCTCCATCAAATTCTAATCCATTAATTCAAGGTGTGTTCAAAGTGGCAATGCTCAAAGTAACACTAAGCTTATGTGACACAATGCCTTTGTATACATTACAAAAATCCGAACATTGCATGAAATAGTTTATTAGTGCACCTGTTTAACTTGCCTTTATTTTTTTGTTCTTGAAACCATTTAGGCGAAACAGAACTAGAATTGCAATAATTTAACTGTGAGTGGGACGAGTGTCTTTTACCGCCCTGGTGTGAATCCAGAGGTAAGTGTTTTTGCTGAAGAAGCTGGGTCGTCTTCTGTTCACAGTAAGCATGAGAAGAGCAGGATATGTGGGTGGAAACAGACAAAGTTTTGAGGTGTACGAAGCTGAGCGGCATCTCTGCTGTTTGTACTGTATTACTGCAACTTATTTTCCACAGAATGTAATGGTTGTAGCTGTGAAATGTCCAATCACCACTGAGTTTGTGGCGCCCGAAATTGTAAAACCCTTAAACGGTTCAGCTCGAATTTACCGCTCCGTACCCTGTGTCTTTCATTTGAAGTATTAAAACTGATTGGAAACTCTCCATCAAAAGGCAAGTTAAATGTAAAAGTGTCATGATTCAAGTCATGAATTGTATATACTTATCTTTGTATGTATACCAATAAATCCTGTGCTCTAATAAAACAATACTCTGAACTGAAATGGGTAAAATTAAAACATTTGTATTAATCCACATAAGTCAAATAAAAACAATCATCACTGGAATATATTAATGTTTATTACATTTAAATGAGAAATATGCAAATTAGGAGTCACTATTAAATATCATAGTGTATATAAGTACACAAGTATCTAGTTGTATTAAACACGTTTTACCAGGGAAGAGCAGCAGGACATACTCTAGGTATGCTTGTTGTATTTTTATATGCTTCTATTTATTCATATCAGGTTGCTATCAGATTCAGGAGTTGCCCCGTAGCCCCAATAAGAAGATGTTATATTAGCTGATTGAATAGTCAGTGTGTGTCTGTGAGAAGTGTGTTAAATGTATGTATTACCAACTAGAAAACATCAACGAGCCTCTGCAGTTTAGTCCGTGCTGCTCGGTGATGACCCGTCACATCTGAACCCCAGTATGCTGTGATCACAGAGATGAACAGGCTTTAGTCCTATTGTTTGTCATGAATGTTGGTTATTTTTTTGACATAAATTAAGTACAGTTTATCTAATATCAGTAAAATGGTGCCATTAAAGAAAACAGGAGACACTTCCAGCAGCAGATGAGTCTTTTCCCCTCATGTTCCTCTGACTGTAACGGTGTTATTCTATTTCCATTCTGTCTCACAGACACCTCTAATGTGTAAAATAATGACTTCTTTTCAGTCTTCCTTTCTATAAAAGCACCAAACATACATTTGAGACTGGACTTGAGATGCAGCGGTGTGTGATGCGTTCACTGACTTGAGGATTGTAGTGTTCTGTATTTGTCTGCATTACTGCAGCCTCAGATTAGCTCAACAGGAATAGATAAGCTATGTTATGATGTAAATGTTATTTTGGGTTTGTTTCATCACTTTTTTTTAAACATAAGTGCCATGTCATGCGGTTTCCTCTAAGGGTGGTTTGGAAGAGAAAACAATCGGTTATTTAACCATGAGAGACATTTAATTTGACTGACAGTGAGCCTGTCATTGCAATACATATTTTTATCATTGAAATAGGAGCTATAGTATTTTCATGTGGCTGTAATTGTTCTGAATCATTGCTCATGGCAGATATTTAGCCCACATCCATGTGTGTTTTAAGTGTTTGCTTCCCATCACTTTTATGATAAAACACACAAGGGATTTTCCACTATGTTATAATTAACAGTCAAACTTAAATAAGCAGCGTGAACCGTGACTGAAGAAAAAATATTGTGCAAACTTTGTTTCCTTCATTGATGGTCTTAACAGTGTGTATGTCTTTGTTACTTTACATTACAACTTGCTGCTATGACATTAAATAAACCTCCAAACTTGCTGATGCAAAACTTGACGTGGAGTTGATGTGGAAATACGTTCTTCACTGACACACACTGGAAACAGTTCGACCCTCACATTGATGAAAAACGATGAAGTTGACTGTCTTCATATTAACTGAGGGAGAAGCCTTTGGTTTGATGAACATACTGTAACATCATCACAAAGCAGCAGCATTGATTGAATTTATGTAATATATAATAAAAACTATGGTTCTTAAAGATTAAGGATCAGATTTTATATAAAGTATGTAAGTATGGTGCTGTTAACACAACAAATTTGCATATTTCAGCATCTTTTCAGAGCTAGCGCCTTCTATAAAGCCTCCAAACACTCAAAAGAAAACTATTATTTTTGGAGGATGACATCTATTTGCAGTTTGATGCTTCAGGATAAGATGGAAAATATGGGGTTGAAGTTGAGCATCTGCTAAACTCCAAAGAAAATGTACTTTTAGGAGCAATATGTGAGCTTAGTGAAGGAGATGTCATTTTAATTTTCTTACTTTTTCTCTTGTAAATTGTTTTAGACACAGATATTATTTGAAGCAAAGTATGTTAGTTTGTCTTCTGCCTTGACTAAAGTGGATTTTCAGGTGTTAAATGGACATACAGATGTTCTCCAGGGTTGTACAGGGTTGAGGTTTTATCGAAATGCTCCGAATCAAACACATCCATGCTGTATTTACTGCTTTTGCAATCACAGAACGAGCTCGACGCAGTTAAAAATCTAATGTGAATGGACATGAATCATTAATGTGACTTGCAATATGTTCATGCAACTTTTGTTTTGCACTAAAAAAAACTGCCCCATGCACAAACGCAGGGTTTATTCTATAAAAAAAAAAAAAAAACACAAAGTTTCTGCACAAGGTGATGTATGTTTAAAGAATGTACAATCTGATGCTGATTTGTTTTAATGACTGAATAACATCTGCTGATTTCTGTCCATGGAAAAATATGAAGAATGTCTCATAAAATCTGTTCATCTCTTTATTTTTGCCGTTGTCATTTTTCTCTTTTATAAGTTTTCAGCACATGGTATAAAGACATATTGGGGTTTTGTTTTAATTATCCTAAATACTGAAATAAATATGTCCTCGTAATTTCAGAAATATTATGAAATAGTTTACTTTAGCCAAAAATTAGACTGAATGTGCATTACAGTGGGAATTTACTCAACTTTGTTCCAAAGTGCATGAGAAAATGAATAATCTGTCTGCTTCTGCTATTATTATTTAAATAACTCACTGTTTTTGTAAAATCAAGACAAACACCTCCTTTACACAAACCCCGGCTGACAAAAAAAAAGCTGCTAATCTTACCACTTTTTTGTTCATCCATAATGTCTCCAGATGTCCGTGGAACACAAGAAAAGGAGAATTCATCAAGACTGACTCAGGACACAGTGAATCTGCCTCCTCCTCCTCCTTCTTCTTTTACATGTCTTGCTGAAATGAAATAGATGTTCAATATTAGTTACAAATGGCCAAAGACATGTTAAACTGCTAAAAAAAAAATCTGATAAATTACATTTAAACAGCACAATGTCACCAAACAAGACAAGAAATAAACAGTTCAACATATACAACCAACCCACTGTTAAAACCCTGTCTCTGTTTTTTTGTGACTGTTCTATCCTCTGATTTTCATGTGAATTTGGTGTTAATAACATTTATTAACTTACAGACGAACAGTGTTCTATTTTAATTCAGAAAAACAACTCATACATCACATTGTTTGAACATATTTCAAATGTTGATGTTTGGTTACTGTGATATGGGGTCCTTCAATAAGTATGGGGTCAAATCAAAACCTGGTCACTGATCTACATTTCTCTTTTTACCCTCTGAAGGCAGTGGTGGAAATAGTTTTCAGATTGTTTACTCAAGTAAAAGAACAAAAGTCCTAATATCACACTGTGGAAATCATTTTCTAAGTACATGTCCTATATTAAAATTCTGAATAGTATTACTTAAAACATGAGTGAGACCTAAGAGCATTCATCGTGCAGTAAAATTATTCCAGTCAGTGGTTTACTAATAATATTTAATATGTATGTGTAATTTTCCTGCTGCTTATGTATTTTGTACATGACATTGATTGTATCTCTAAAAGTCAACTTTTCAAGAGCTCAGAAAAACAGACCGTTGATTCAATTAGATTTGATCAAACTTTAAGATAATAATTACATTTTACAGTAAACTCGTTTAATAATACATAATATTTTAGGGGAGTATTAAATTACATAAAATGGAAATATATAATAATAATAATAATAATAATAATAATAATAATAATAATAATAATAATGATATATATATATATATATATATATATATATATATATATATATATATATATATATATATATATATATATATATATATATATATATATATATATATATATATTCAAGTAACTCATATTTGTACTTCGTGTACCTGGGTTTTGAATGTTTTAGCTTTAGATTTGTGAAATCTACTGTTTAGTAAATATACTTGATGAATTGGTCATTAATAATCATTGAATGTCACTCGTACTTTTTATTTTTATTTATTTATCGGAGGTCAAATTTGTCTAATGAAAAACAATCACAAGATGAGAGAAGGCAGGTGTTTCGTTCTCGTTCTTACATTTTGTTTTACTTATTTATTGTAGAATTCGCCCATTGAATATATTTACTGAATGAATAGGTGTAATTTCTGTAAACTATAATGAAATAAAATAATACCTTTTTTAAATTATTTGTTTATTGTCGGTCACGTGACATAGTGTACTTCCGGTACCTGCAGACCAGTACCTACGGAAACCCAGAAGACCCGCCCCGTTAGCGCTTAGTTTCCTCATCATGTCTAGCTGGGGAAGGGTCGCCGCTGTTTTGCGGAGCCTTTTGCGGGGCCCCCGCTCCGTGAACGGGTTCCAACTACGTCGTGCAGTCGGACCCGGTATTCTGGGTTCAGTTCTGGGGACCGGGTTCGTTTGTTTCTACCGATACCGAGAAAACAACCGGATGCTGCCTTTCGCCGTTCACGCCGAGGAGGAACAAAAAGTGAGTAGAAAGTATCAGACAAAGTTCAGCAATAGATAATGACACCGACAGTGTCATATGTTATCATTTATGTAGTAATATAGACTTATTTACAAGTTTACGACTGTGGAAAAACTAATGTGTACTTTTATCTCGATGAAAAGGGCGTGTGGTGACTCCGCCCCTCAGCTGTCAATCACTACAAACACAACAAATGCACATTTTACGACGAAAAACCAACAAGATCTTAAATACTAAAACAAAAATAAATGACCGTCAAAGGAGCTTAAAATGACGCCCCTTACTTTTCCCTCATATTTTGTTTGTATTATAATAATGGTTTACCAAACGCTAAATGAGGAATCAATAATCCCCCTATAATCTATATAAACTTTACACAGACTGTAAACATTAGATCATATTCACATCACCAGGTAATTGTGCTATTTTGAATACATCATGACATCCCTTTCCCGTTCAACGTGGATGTAGTAAATTAGTAGTCAATAAGTGTGTGTGTTAATTTCTTCTTTTATTTCCTTGGTGTTTTTGTCATTATTATTTTAGTTTGGGTGGAAAGGCATGTGCTAATCATTAGGTTTCATTATTTTTTAACATGTTCACTTGAACTGGAGTGATTGTCCACTTCATAATGCCATGAAAATGTAGTTTTTGTTTGTTTGTTTTGGTTCATCTTGGTCCAAAAAACCCTCAAAACAATTGGTGACAGAAGCAGGTATACAAAAAGTAAAACACATTGAAAATGCTTTGGGCTAAAGCCGAAGCTTTTTGTGCCCATTTTATTGAAATTTCACATGTACAATGAAAGGAAGAAAGACTGGAAAAAAGAAAAAGATGTTTCAAAACTGATACATGATGTTTAACAATACAGATAAAAAATATAGTGAAAAAAACCCTGATATTTTATAGTGTTTTTATATAATTACCAATTACCATTGATTTAAAGGCTTTCTTAAATGATGGGATAGAGGTGCTCTGTATAAGTTTAGTGTCCAGTTGGTTCCACACATTTACCCCAGTGGCAGATAAACATCTTTCCCCAAGGTTTGTCCTTCATATTTTAGTTTTTTTTTTAAACATACCAGTTCCTCTGAGATCATATTTATTTTCTCTGAGTTTGAAGAGCTCCTACAGGCATGGACAAAGCGTCCCATTATGGATTTTGAACATTATGAATGTTCATGCCTAGTTGAAACTTTCAGTTCTATTATCAGACTGAACTGGTCTGACAAAGGAATAATTAACAAATGTAAAGTCTAAATGTTAGGAATGAGCATCAAAACATTGCACATTTTGTGATCAAATAAAAACGTGCTCTCAGTTCTGGATTGTGTTCAGGGTGTTGAAACTGCAGACATTGACAGATGGTATCAATAGCATGTGTGTGACTTTATGTGTGCATTTTCTTCAGAGGAAATGCTGCCTTAATTTCTGAAAAAAATATTACATAAATTATATGACAAACAAATTAGCTTTGTCCTGATGTTGAATTGTCCTTCTTTTTTAAGACTGAAATACTTGAAATATTTCATCTGAGATTTTCAAAGTCAAACACATGATACCATAGGTATCATCTGAAGGCTGGAAATTATTTAATTTCTTTAGCATGTGTTTGAACTGGATTTTTAGCTAAAATGTTCAAAAACATTTCAATGTTTTGTTAAATTTACATCATGATTTTGTTGAGGTAGATCAAACCTTTTTTAATTACTATTATTTTGATGGCTCTGTCTTTATATTTGTGAATTGTTTAAGTCTTTATTAAATGCTTATAATGTTTTGATCTTAATGGAGAATTTAAAATGCTTTTTATTCAATGAAATGTTCATACCTATTCATTAAAAAATGAACAGATTCGCTTAATCCCAAATTACACATCATGGTGAGTTTGTGGCTTGTTACGTTTGATTTCATTGTTTTTTTTCTTTTCTTTTTTTTTGGCTAAATTTCACAGAAGCAGTCCTTTGCTAATTTGTATTTTTGTCCATGATCTTGAAAGGTTACAATTATTAAATCACATTTACAATGTGCTAAAATATACAGGTTTGTCCCCTAATTTTAGACTGTACAACACATAATCTAGCCATCAAAGCAAAGTTAAATTATTAATTGACATGTTTGCAGTAATGTTGATTTCCTTCCTGGTTGTTAAATACTAGATATTTAGATTTAGATATTTTAAGATTATAAGTATTCCCCACAGTTTTAGCGCACATATTTTGTCAAAGAGTTATTTCTGTTTCTTTTCATACATAATATGATAGATTTGCTGACAATTAAAATCAAATGTTATTTTTCTGTGTCTTTTGTAAATACGTCATTAATAAATATTTATTTATATCAGAAATAAGTCCAAATGTCAGGTTAATGTGATGGAATAAAATCTACAGTATTAACCCCTGAAATGTAGTGGAATTAAGCAAATATTAAATGGTATCAGATATAGAAATAATTTTTTTTTCCCAAGTACAGGCTTGGGGGGAGAGGGGGTATTTCATTACTTTGCTCCACTGATGAGCGGCAGTGATACATGTCTGGTGAGTTGATGTCGGCGTTGATTCTATTTCACTGCTGCCGTTTCAGGAAGCTGCGGCTCCACAGCTGTCGGCCAGAAAGATCAGATTCATCCAGTTCGCTTCGGTGATCTACGAACAGGAGCCCTACATGACCCCCAGAGACTTCCTGTACTCGGTGATGCTGGAGAAAGTTGACAGTAAGCTGCACCGGTGTCCAGTTACACCCCGCACTGTCTGTCTGTCTGTCTGTCCTCACATACAGGATGGACGTATGGAAACATGAAATACTGTTCAGCTCAGGGAGGAAAGTCCCACACAACAGTTACATACCATTTACACAAACACTCGTTCCATTCTTTTTTTGGATGGTTCACCATGATACAACTGCAGCCAAACATTCAGAACATTTTTATGGTCTTTTTATGGCTGAGGGTCTTGTGCCCTTAAAGCCACAGGAGTAAAATTAGAGGGAAAATCACTGGGAAATACATAAAATACATACTTGGTTCGCATTTGGACTGTGGGGATTTTTACTCCTGGTTTCAGCTCCTACAGCTCTAACCCCTATATGTGTAAAACACCTGTAAAATAGTCAAAGTAGGTTTTCTACATCCTGAAAATGGGTGTGGATGTCTTGTTTTCTATAATACCTGTCAAACACTGCATTTTTAAGTGTTATGAGTCTGTCTAAGTCTACCACCTATTCATATAAGTGGTAGAAATGACAACAAATTGGGTCCTAAAAATTGAGGCAAGATATAAAATAGGTTGTGCTTATGGTCACAGATACAGATAGATAATAAAAGGTTATAGGTTAACATGCTTTGTTATCCCCGTGGCTTCAGGCCATAAATACACATAATCAGTATTTATAGAAATTTCTGTTTTCAGTAATAATGCAATACACAACAGATCATTTTCAGTTGAACCTGCATAAATACACCATAGAGCGCCATCATGTGGTTAGGGTTTGGATAAACAAAGGTCACCTGACTTGATGTCTTGATGTATTATTTGTCTCATTCTATGACGAGTTTTACAAAATCCACACTTTAGCTGAAGGATTCAGAAAGTATAGGTTTTTGGGTAGGTGAAAGGTAGAAATACATAATAATAATAATAATACATTTTATTTGTATAGTGCTTTTCATGGCACTCAAAGACGCTTTACATGAAGTTAAAAATAGAACAATAAGAGTCCGACTATAATTTAAAAAAAACAATAGAAAACAGTAGAATCCCACATTAAAACTGACAGAATAAAAGCAACATGAGAAAATATCAGTTTTTCCAGATAATCTTACAGGTATAGATGGGATCAGACTGCCTTTTTTACCCATCCTGATACATGTTTTTAATGCTGTGGAGAAAACAGGCAAAGTCTACAGAGAAAAGGCTCTGGTCTGACAGAGAATCTAATCCAGAAGCTTCTATCAAAGTGTTGTTATGTTACTGCTCTGCACAAACCTCCTCTGTGAAAACCTGTTGGAGTTGAGCACTGAGAGGTGACACAGTGTTCGTCATTTATCAGAATAATGTGCATTCCATAGACAAAACCTCAATTTATGTTTGTTTTTCCTTTAATTTGTCACCTGTTTGTTCATGGTATGAACCAGAATACAGTCACTATAATAATATAACAATAATACATTTTATTTATATAGCACTTTTTATGGCAATTAAAGACGCTTTTAGTATAGTCAAATTAATATGAAGAATGACATTTTTTAAAATGTTATTTTAGTACTTCTATTTTTGTTTTATATCTGTAGTATTTCCAAACTTTGTTTTAAAAAGCAACATACATTTCTGCAAAAACCAGTGTGCTTGCATTTTAATAACAACTGTGTTGCAAAGCTATGAGGGAGGGGTGGCTTCATGTCCAGGAGATACCTAAAAATGCATGAAGGTAAAAAAAAAAAATAATAATCAGAATAATTCAGCTCATACTGGCATTTCCAAACATGTACACACAAACTCAGCAATCATGTAGAATGAGATGACATCAATTCTTTATTCAGACACATTAATCATATGTGGGAAGACCCTCGTATCCTCAAATATGTTCTGGAAACTGTTTCAGTACACATGGCTCCTAAATACCTCTAAAACATAGTCTGTTAAGTCAAAGGATGTGGGGAATCCTATGTATATATTTATAACGGTTATCGACAAATGGTTTACATATTGCATTTAAGTATCTGCTCATATGGAATAAACCTGTGCCCTTCATTACATGCTGACATTATAATGAACTTTAATTAAGCATCTGCAATTATATCTTCGCAAGAGGCTGTAATTTAACGGTCCAGTGTGTCTGCTGATATTTTGGATTCAATGACACTAAGGAGAGAAGTGAACTGTAAAACATAAAAAAACAAATGGTGCCAGGCACAGCAAGCCCCCCCAAACATTTTACCTGATTTGACCTATCTTAAGAAAACACATTTTTGGTGACCTTGACCTTTGACCTATACGCACCAAAATTTTATAGGATCTATTCTAGACGACCTTGCACCTTTCCTGCAAATTTAATGGAAAGTTACAGACGGGTAAAATACAAGACCCCGATGGCTTTTGAGGTTGCAGTACTATACTAATACTTTAATGTTGTTTTTTTAACTTTTTTTTTTTTGACAAACCAAAAAGATTTGCATTATAATATTCTCAGAAATACATATATATATATATATATAAAATCATACTTTTATTTTTAATGGTGTTTGTTTGTTTATTCCTGCTTGTCAACTGGTGAAACTGTACCTGTCTCTTAATGACGTGACATATGAATGCTATAAATGTCTACATATTCGAACAGGAAATAAGATTAAAAGATAGAATTCAGAATTAAGAGGGGAATAACACAGTGACTTTATTCAGAATTAAGTTTAATTCGGAATAGGCATTTTCAACTGGGATTAGATGTTTACATGGTCATCTTAAAGTGGAAATAACCTTTATTCTGAATGAAAGGGGAATACAAACTCTCATGCAAACATGCCTACTGTCCCATTAAGTAGATTTTCTTTTTTTGTTCAACAGGGAAACTGCAGAAAAAAACTCTAACAGAAGAGGTAAGTTTACATGTGTTATTCAGAGCTATGTTTACATGCATGTTCGTTTATGTTTAAGCACTAAAATGGAGCTCTTTGTTTTCTTCTTCCAGGAGGTGAATGAGATGTTGGCTGCTGCCTCGAAGACAAATGCTGGACACGATCTGTTCAGAACTTTGGGTGATGATGGTAAGAAGAACCATGTTTCCAGATCCAGCTGTAACTCAGTGTATAATTTGTATTCTTTTGGGTTTAGTTCCTGGTCTCCTTAAATGTTTTTTTTCCCCCATAAACCCTTGTTAGAATTGGTTTCCATTTGTCCTCTAGGTCTGATTTCCTACACTGAGTATCTGTTCCTGCTGACCATCCTGACCAGTGAGTGACCTGTAGATTTTGAATCCATTCTTGGCCTCTTGACATCCGTTGACACTTCCTATAAAACGTACTGAATTAATTCCCTGTTTTTTCATGTTGAATCTGTGGCTTTTAAAGAATGTCCAGCGGTATGATTCTGTTTGTTGTGTCCGAGCTGCAGCTGCGACGCCCGTTTTCGTCAAACGCTTCTTTCAACACTAACCCTTGTCCGAGGTTTTCTTTGTCGCGCCCAAGAAAACTGACCGTGCTTTGCTGTTTCAGAGCCACGAACAGGATTTCACATAGCTTTCAAAATGCTAGATGTTGATGGAAACGAGCAAGTCGACAAGAGGGAGTTCCTGAAGGTAAGACCTCAGACGGACACGGGCTATAACTCTAATACTATAATGTATTTGGTAGGGATGCACCGATCGGACCTTTTCAGCCTAGATACGAATACCCGGTCAATACATAATCAATCAGGTGCTAGTTAATAAAGTCTGTGTCTTAGTGGACATGTTTCCATCGACCTGTTTTTGTGTTTTCAATTTGTAAAAACACCAGAATGGAAATGTAAAAATGATATTGCCAATAGTATGCCAAACTACACCAGTCAGCTCTTTTCAGATTTTATGTGAATTACTGACACACACACACACTCACACACAGACTCACAGAGGCCAATTCACTTTTATAATATAAATATGGGGGAAAGAAGATTTTATAAATTGTAAATTCGACCTATTTTTCACAAAATATGAGGTCTGTTGTGGGTCACTGGCAGTCTATAAACCAAATTTGGTATGAATTCAACCAATAGTTTTGCTGCTGGAGTCTTAACAAACAACCAAACCAAAAACAGTGCTCCTTGAGGGGGTGGTCTAATAAGTAATAATGAGGATATCTCAAAATACCTGTTAATATCAGCTCATTAGATTGAATGCAATTTTTTAAAATACTACATTGCATTGGCAAATATTTAAACCATTATGATGTTTATGAAGAAACATACAGTTGCATTCTTTATATACATTTTAGGAACAGAATTTAAACCTACACCAACTGGTTTAATGACTCCACTCTTTATTTTTAGCCGCCTATTTTAATTGTATTAAATTCGATTTTTGTTGTATTCAAAAGTGATGTTATAATACATCTGCTTCTTTTAAATCTTCTAACTTAACTGTTGTACTTTCTATTATTTTTCTGATTGGATGTTTTCCAAAACTGACTCCAAAAATTCATGTCAATGACCTGTAAAGTTCATGGTTAAAATGGAAGCTCTAGGTTTAAGATGTCATCGCTATGGAAACAAAAAAGCATCTGATCTCGTGCCTGAATTGGCTGGTGTTTAGAACGCCGTCGTAGTTCATGTAAAATATCCAGTGTGAGCTGGTGTTGAGGTTAAACCTGGAACTGAACAGAGTGTTCTGGTATCAGATCAGTGCATCCCTCATGTCTGGTTTTATTTAACTGGGACTCGTTGAACAGAATAAACTGTGTTTCTATTGCCACCTTTTAATGCTACCTCATGTACTGCCGCTCTTTTGTAAGTATGGACCTGATGCTGCGCCGCCGTGTTAAAGGTGAGGTGGAACTGGACTCGCTGCTGTCGTCTCTTCTTCTTCTGTGGTGTGTTTGCATCTGTAGACTCTGTTCATTTAGAGCCTCTTGACTTGTCTTCTGTGATGCCAACCCCACACTTGTTTGATAGATCAGGTCTACGCTGGTTTTATTTCCAACCGAATGCATGTTGGCAGCTTGTGTTGTATCTACGTGTCGTGACTAGATCCTCAAGAACATGTGGATGTGCATGGATTCTGATCTGCTCTGGTTTCTGTTGTATATGTTAAGAAGGACAGAACAGTGGTCAGTGACATAATTCTGTTTTTCTTTGAGGGTTTTTTTTTTTTTTTTTTCATTGAGTATCGGTGTTATATGGTGCATTGACAGTTTATACATAACACGTAGTGGTCACATAACAATCACAGAAGTTCCTGCCAACAATGATCATCCCTTTGTTTCTTTGTTTTCTTCGCATCATCATTCACCCTCAAGAAAATACAAGTCACCAAAGAGGGAGAAAAGGAACAAAATAAATAGAATAAAACATATACATACTCTAGGTTAACCATTGTTCTGTTTGTGTGGTATACGTTATGATTTACAAGAAGAAATAATTTAAGCACATTTTTAAAAATCATTTCATAACTATCTTTTTTTCATTTTGTCGTTATAATTTTAATGTCAAACCTTTCTTGTCAAATTTAACATTTGCATTTTCATTTGTTTCTAAAGCTCAAGAAAATTATTGGGAAAAGTAAAAGAAGAACTCTGCTACCAAAGGACAACACAGAGGTAGGTTTTTACATTTTTAATGTCTTCAAATCTCAAATTAAAAAAAAGGTTACTTATAAATGGATAATAAATACTTGAGCTGATATTTCATTAAACACATCAGATAGATTACTTTATTGTCATTTCAAAGATGCACTGTTGAAACAAAATTCCATTGCATTTTTTGCCAACAGTCTCTATAAAAACACTCTAAAGATATTAAAAAAAAAAAAATCGCCATGATAAAATGTATTAAAAATAGTAATAAAACTATTTTTTAAAGCCTAACAGCAAGGGTCACTTATAAATATATAATAATAAAAATGCAAAAGTGCCTTGTGCACGAATAAAAACTATGTTCAGCACTGAAGGTTACTTTTTGAGGTTTAAATGTCTGATGTCAGTTAGATAAAAATTGTCCCATAGCCTCACTGTTGTGCAGGGCAGGCTACGGTACCTTCTACCAGATAAGAGGGAGAACAGTCCCAGTTCATCATCAGTTGTTTGTAACTGTTTATGCTGCTTGTTGACATAAGGTCAGAGGTCACACTGAATACTGACTTCAACCGTTACAACACATTTAGTGTGTTGTAATGTGTGCATATTTCTTAGATTTTCTTGTATGCAGAAAAAAGAGAAAAAGCACGAAGATAAAAGTAGGATCAACCTTTCGTACACTTTTAACTAATAAATATTGATGTTTCAGAAAGAAGACTGTGCCGGCGTCAAGACGACTCTTCAGGCCTATTTCTTTGGTACAAAAGGAGAAAACAAACTGCAATATCAGGAGTTTCGGAGGTAAAGAAAAGTTCAACGCTCAAATTATGACCTCACTTTCTATAGGATGAACTACAGACTGTTGTGTGTTGATTTAAGCCATAGTGTCCAACTAAGATGAAACTTGGAGATTTATGGGTAAAATGCTAAATCTAATGATGTTTTAGGGGTATGGTTTTTAGTTTGTTCTTGTTGTCCATTTGTCAGCAACTTGACGCAAATACTACTGCACCGATTTTCAAGAAGGATGCGAGGTAGTCCAGAATAGATCCCATTAAACTTTGGTGAATATAAGTCAAAGGTCAATGTCACCAAAAATGTATTTTCATAATGGTAAGAGAGAGGGCAAATCAGGAATTTCCTTTTCATTCCTGTATACTCAGTTTTACATATAGCTTCTTTTTACTCTCACTGTTGATGTGCATTAACATCAGAGCCTGGAAGGACAAATTTGAAGACTCAAGGTCAAAGATCAAGATCAAAATTTAATTTTGGATATTAACTTTTCAAGTATTCATCTTGGAAACTTCCCAATGAGCACCGACATGCTTGTTTTTATTATTATTATCATCCGGGGATAAGCTATTGCCGTCACGCTTCATCCGTCGTCATCCACAATTCACTAAAATCACTTCTCCCTCATTTCTTAATGGATTTCAATTGTCATTGATTAATTCGATAGATCGAAGCATTAGGCACAAAACGTATCACTTTGTTAAAATTTGCCTTTGTAAACACATTGTTTACAACTTTGTTTATTCTTCCAGTCTGTTACTAACATCACTACTCTTCCCTCAGTTCTCAACAGATTTAATTTCTGATTAATTCAATGAGTTCAGTTTCAGTCCAGATCAAAGAAAGTAATTGTCCCAATATTGGTTTCCACCAACAACCTCCTGCGTAGCATTTAACAGCGTTAACCACAGTAATATGTCATTACCCAGTTACCTACTTTTCTTCAGCCAGATGTTACCCCAGAAGAGCTTTGGGGACTTCCTATACCATTCACACTGTTTTGGCATCTGTTGATAAAAACACAGCCACACAGTGGGATTGATTTTATGATCTACTGAATGACTCCCTTTTGTTGATACCAAGACATCACAGCTGTGAGGTCCTGATGAGCACAGGGACATTGGCCCTATTTTTCAATTCTGCACCTGATGTTTGTCACTTGTCGACCTATTCTTGAATGATGAGGTCAGAGGTCAATGCCTAAAAAAAACCTAAAATGGACTGTAACAAAAGAACAAGTGTAGATCGTGACTTAGTTATTGTTATTGACAGAAAACTTAGCATGGGCTTCAAAATGGCACCATGACCTTTGATTTTGAGTGACCTTAAAAGGTCAGAATCAAGGTCACAGTATTTCAAATGATCCACAAAGGGTAGACTCTCAGTTACTATTACTGACAGGAAATTAGGTATGGGCTTCAAAACTGTGTCATGACCTTGAAAGTTCAAAATCAAAGACATCTTTTTAAATGGTTGTAACTCCAAAAAGAGTAGTGAAAACATTCAGTTCCTATTGTTGACAAATAGGAAACTACATGTAGGCTCCAAAATGGCACCATGACCTTTGACCTTCAGCATCCCATAGTCTTACATTTTTAAAGGGAGATGTCCCTAAAGAGCTGAAACTTTAATGGAAGTGGGCAGAGTTGTTGTTTTATTTTTTTGATGATCTGATGTAAATGTTCTGGGTCAATATGAACATTCTACATCTGGACAGGCACCTCTAAATGTATATTTATCGTGTAATTACAGTATTTTATGTATTAGACTTGTGTTTTGTATTTGTTTCTCCTCCAGGGGGGGGGGTCATGGTCCCTAAAGAAACATTGATTAGAACATTAACTGTGTCCTTCAGGTTTATGGAGGACCTGCAGGCTGAGGTCCAGGAGATGGAGTTCCTGCAGTTTTCCAAAGGTATGGATACTATGCGACGAGAGGATTTCGCAGAGTGGCTGCTGCACTACACCAACGAAGAAGACAATGAAATCTACTGGGAGAACATGAGGAAGAAGATCCCAGCAGGACAGGTTCAAACCCCAGCTCTCGACATGCTCCTCCTCCTCTGACTTCTTCTGCTCAGTCTGATTGCTTTTTTTTTTTCTTTTAGAGCATCACATTTGATGAGTTCAAGGTCTTCTGCCTCTTCACCAACAACCTGGAGGATTTTGCTTTTTCAATGAAGATGGTGACTGAGGCGAACCGTCCTGTAGGAATGGGTACGACCACATCAGATCACAGTACTTAAACGTTTAGACTGTGTAGACACTCTCTGATGTGGGCTCTATTTCCTCATTCTGAGCACAGCCCAGTTTAAGCGAGCAGTGAAGATCGCCACCGGCCATGATCTGTCAGAGAGCGTCGTGGACACGGTCTTCAAACTCTTCGACATGGACGGAGACAATTGTCTGAGCCACAAGGAGTTCATCGGTGTGATGACGGACAGAGTTCTACGTGGACTCAAGGTGGGTCCACTTTGATGACCACTGGTTAAATGAAGAATATTTCCTTACATTTGATTGAATGATGCTATTAGTAGTTTGATTCAAATTCATTGTAGCAAACTATTAAATATGTAAATAGATTGAAGTGGAATTAAAACTGCAAGCAGTCTCAAAGGCAAATTTTGCGACAGCGTAGCACAAAAACGATGCAACTTTTCCAAATAAATTGGATAACTTTTGATGCCCTACTTGTCTAGATCGTGTTCACCGATTTTGAGCTCATTTGTCCCAATATTGGGCCAAGGAGGAGATAGATGAATTCCGATGACAGCGAAAACGACTCAAAATTTTTCACATTTCAATCCAAAATGGCAGACTTCCCGTTGGGTTATGGGCGTGGCCATCATGTTTTTTGTTGACTATATGACAAACACGTGTACCGATTTTCATAGCTCTAACTTCACTAGGGCGTGATCTGGCCTAATACAAACTCTTTCACCTTTTCTAGGGGGCGCTGTAGACACATCTCTTGACTGACTTTTACAAAACCTATAAATACTTTTTCACACTTCTGAGGTGTGTGCAAAATTTGGTGACTTTTCATGCATGTTCAGGGGGTCAAATTAGAGCTCAAAGGGCTGAATCAGAACAAACTGCAAGCAGTATTAATAGGCCTTGCGCCCGACGTGGTACACGGTGAAGGCCTAATAATAAAGACATTTTTTAGAAACCACGCAAGAACAATATAGCGTTTTTCTGACCCCCCCGAACTTGGCCTCAAATTAAATCTTTCGAACTGCCCCACGTCACTACGGGGTCAGAGGTCACATTTGACACGCTTACACTCATGTCAGTGACCCTGAGTGGGCGTGGCCCATAGACTAACATTCATTCAGAGCAGGAGCAAATATGCAGTGTGTGTGACGTGCACATGCTCGGACACGGCTCACTACCGTGAATGTGTGAGTGGTGCGAGTCGTCCCTGGCATATTTTGTGACCTGGCCATCACAGCAGACTCAATAGGCCTTGCGCCGACGTTGTCCGCAGCGAAGGCCTAATTACAGGTAAAATGAATTCATTTTTGTTTCCCCCTCAATGTTTCATATCATCAACTGCATTTGTTTTATTATAATACACCGAGAAGTGGACTGTAAACAAAAGTTTAACTCTAACATAAGTTTTATTGGTTGTAATAATAATGGATTAGATTTTTGTAACACTTTGCCTTATTGATCCGTTATTCATTCACTCTCACATGCTCCCTCTGGTGGTGGTAAACTACATTTCTAGCCACAGTTACCCTGGGGCAGACTGACAGAGGCCTGTGGCTGCCAATTCACGCCTACGGTCCCTCTGACCACCACTGAACAGTCATACACCAGTGTGAGTGGTACTGGAGGCAAGGAGGGTGAAGTGTCTTGCCCAAGGACACAATGGACTGACTAGGTCAGAGCGGGATTCAAACCACCAATCCTTTAGTTCATGGACAACCCGCTCTACCAAGTGAGCCACACCCTTTAGTATAGTTTGTTTTTGGTTCAGTTTATTAATACTTTAGCAGCAGAACGATTGGTTGAATTCATAGCAGATTGAGTTTACAGACTGCCAGTGAACAGAATAGATGTGATTACATTTTGTGAAAAGTAGGTCAAAGTTAAAAATATAATTTTTTTTAAAGCCTTTTCTTTGTCCTATTTACTTAAGAGCATAAATTCAAATATAAATGTGGAGTGTGAAGGCAACAGTGGTACCAGTAGTGATTGGAGCACTAGGGGCAGTGACCCCCAAGCTGGGAGAATGGCTCCAGCAGATACCAGGAACAACAACAGAGATCTCTGTACAAAAGAGCGCATTGCTAGGAACAACTAAGATCCAGCGCAGAACCCTCAGGCTCCCAGGCCTCTGGTAGAGGACCCGAGTCTGAAGGAGACACCGCCCAGGTGGGACGAGAGGAACATTTAAATTTATATATATATATATATATATATATATATATATATATATATATATATATATATATATATATATATATATATATATTATACCAGATGAATTAAGATGAATTTGTGTCGGTTACATAAATTAAAACACTTAAAAAAATGGAAGAAAAAAATCATGTTAAATATTCAAAAACTTTGACCTTTGACCTATTTTGCCAGTATGTAATTGCATCTATTCTGAGTCACTGGAAGCATAAACCCAATTTAGGAGGGTTAGGGTTAAAACTAACTGAAAGAATAAATAAAACCAAACAAATAAAAATGACAGAACTTTAACTGGAGCTGTGTATTCATCTGGACAGTTTCATATTTAGTTTTTCTTGGATAAAATGTGACATTTCACATTTTAAGAATAGAACATGAATATATCTGTTAATCTCATGCCTGGTATTTTAAGTTAAAAAGTGTATCTTCTTTTTCTGTCTCACCTCATTGACTTCTTTCCACTTCATGTGAATCTGTCTCATGCAGGTTCAACCTCAGACCGGCATCTCTGGATACTGGAAATGTGTGAAACGGGAGACCCTGAAGGGGGCACAGGAGGCCCTAGGAGAGAGTCGCTGTCCCATCTGAATCAGCACTGTGATGGTCCTGGTCCAGATCCAAGGCTCGTGTCAGCGTTTTACAGCAAATGAGCAACGTGAACGATTTCAATAAAGCACATAAAGAATCACAGGATTGACACCACTCGATATGCAGATGACGTTTACACATTCACACATGTTGACATTTATTTAAACACTCTGGGTTGACTTTCCTTTTTTTTTTTTTTTTAATAATTCAACCACTTTTTAATCATGGTCTATCCTGTGTAGTGTGGATACTGTGGTCTGATTAATTTTCTATGGCTTTAACACATTGCATGTTTATTTAATCATTAATGGGTCAATTAAATTAATTTTTTTACTTCTTATGGGGAAGTAAAATGAGGGTTTAGTCTTGTTTTCTGAGTTTCATTGCAGACAAAATCCTGGCTTGCCAACTTATACCAAAAGAAATAATAATTTTGTCAGATTCAGTCTTTATTTTAAAATCAGGATAAAATGGGAAACTCTAGGATTAAATACTAAAGCAAAACTCTAAATTTTTTAGCTGCTATTGTGTCTTTGAGTTTGCATCCACAAGTTTGTCTACATAAATTTCCAAAATGAAACAATGTTGATCACTTGTATTCCCTGGACAGAATTTCTGGGATATTATGTATATGGTCCAACCACAGCATATCCTTTGTTGTAACTTGAAACTAATTGGTTTTACAAATTCCATATCAATGAATATCATAGGAAGGACTGATTTCATTTTGGGTGATGGACTATTTTTCAATTGTCTACATGGGACGCTCAAGTTTAAAATCACTAAACACTTTATTCATATCTCTGGCACTAGTCGAGTGCAAATGAAAGGTCGAGACTTGGGGATGACTCATATAATGACATGGCTGTCTGGTTAAGGATTTGGGGCTTTCAGGGATATACCCTTTGCCATCGCTTCAGACAATGTCGGCGTCATTAAATATGAATTAAGCATCTTTACCCAAGTTTGACTCTATATTACAATCCTTTAATAGCTCATGAATTCTGTTTCATTTGTATTTTGAGTGAAAGTTTACAATTAGAGACTGAAAATGTTCCTATTTAACTTCAATACATTGAAGTTCATTTATTTTTGTGTGTAAAACATGTGGGAGCCCTGTCTGTGTGAAAGTACCTGCTTCTGAAATATGTCAAACTGTAGCCAAAGAATAAATCCGCTGTAATAATAGAACTATTTTTGTCGTTTATTATAGAGCTGACCAAGTACGATCACATGAGTATGTGGGTTAACCATTGAAGATTGTGGTGCTAATTATTTTACCATACATAATTCAAAAAGTAAATAGACAAAGCAAGCTTACACCTGTGATAGATGAACAAATTAGTGACTGATGCCAAGGTTATCAGTGAATACAGCGTACACAGCTACAAGACAAAATTACACTGAGCATGAAGCCATCTTTGGTCTTCTCATCACTATAAACAAATACATAGAAATTTGTATTGTATCAAAAATAGAAATTACATAGCCATATTGAAAGTAAATTCACATTTTTGACATACGATAAGGGAAATACCTAAGAGACATACTGTGGGGTTACATTTCCAAATCCTTGGCTTTAAGGACCCAATGGTTTTGCCACATTTTGGACATTCATTAGTTTGTCAAGGAGATACACGGATTCTCAAACCATCTATGAACATCAGTGTCATCCATCTGCATCGGACATTACGCAAAGTATATAATAGTAAACACAAATGAATGAAAGGAAAAAAAAAACAAAAAAAAAAACAAGATTGTCATTGTTTAAAGAAGCGTGTGCTTTCAATCCTGGACTTGTGAATGGACGCCTGGTGAAAGGCCTCTGCAGCTCTGCTCAGGACAGATTCAACATTCAGCCGTGACGTAACATTCCCACCTGTGTCAGGTGAGCCATGTCCCTCGGATGAGTGGGTCTGGGGGCTTTGTGTCTTTGTTAAGTGTTTGTGGAGCTGTTGTCCTGGGGTTTCAGAGTTTGTCTGGTCTCGGAGGCTCACAGTCGACCTCTGCTTCAGATCATAGGGAAGTGCTTTCAAAGTGTTTGATCCACTGTGGAAACAAGAAATACATTTTACACAAACAGGAAGGTTTAAGAATCTGGGTTTACATGGTTAAACACACATGTACTTGGGTTTAATTTGTTCACATTCTCAGTTAAAATGCTTCAAAACATTTCAGTGTTGTCTTTTTCGTCATAATTGTTGTTGGTAATGTTCCTCCTCTACATTTGTTACCCCTTAAAGGCGAGGCAAGGGGATCATTTGGGGTTTGTCTGTCTGTTAGTAACTTTTCACAAAAATGAAAATTTCAGGAAAGGTGCGGTGTAGTTCAGAATAGATGCCATTACATTATGGTGAATGTAGGTCAAAGGTCAAGGTCAAAGTCACCAAAATGTTTTCACAATGATAAGAGATAGGGTTGCACCTGGCAACACTTATTTGGTTTGAGTTGAACAAAAAACAAAAACATTTATGCTGTTTTTGTCTCGAATACGACCTAAAATTGTTCTTTATCCTGACTTTTGTGCCATCTGTTTTGTACTTTGCAGCATCTTCTACTTTTTTTTTTAATGAATAAAAATAGAACTGTCTGGTTTCTTCAACTTTATCTCAATCAGTGTCTGCTCTAGAAATAATGTCTTGATCCTTATGACAATTACTGATATCACCTGCTATGAATAAAACCTACTTCTTTTAGGCATGGATATAACATGGAAATGTAAATGGCCAGATACATTCACAAAGTGTATCCCTAAAATGGGTTAAACAACAGTCAAACTGAAAATGAATATGGATCATGACCAATATCTTTCAATAAGTGAGAAACAATCAAACCAGTGAAAGGGTCAATTTGGTGCCAATACTCATTATTACATCACTACATTACTGTAGAATTATTTTAGTATTTACTCCATCTTTTAAGTTTTATTCAGTATGTTGTTTCTTTCCAGATGTTTTTGACAGTTTTATATATTGTAATTGTGTCAAGAGCCATTTAGGTTTTGACTTGTTGCATGAGCACTAATCTCTGATATTTTATCTAAGAATTTATTTGTTTTGAATACACAAATATTAACGACAGTAAGCACTAGTTATGCTTGTTTCCTATGATGAGTCTGGATAATGGGATTGTTCAGTGTTTTTGTGACTGATCTTGTCAAATTCGCAGCTTCTAATCTGCTGGATTCTTACCATTCATTAACAGGATGGAACCGTCAAGGATCGTTCTCTTTTTTTACTGTCACGTCTCCGTCTCCAGCCAAGATTGTTGAGATTTCTCCCTGCATGAAGGCCCAAGGCACAGTGGATCCAGCCAGGGGACAGCGGTCTCCACTGGGGCAGTACACCTCCCCTCCTTGGCCTTGGCTGCGGATGAACCCTCGGGTGCAGGGGAAGCAGAACTTGTGGTGCGGGACAGAAGGACACTGGACAAAGTGAGTGTCCTCCAGACGCTCTCGACACAGGGTGCAGCAGAGCAGGGTTCCTTGTGCGCCACTTGTCGACTCTCCGCCACTAGTGTTGCTGCTTGGCCCCCCGGCGACAGAGCCTTGCCCCATGGCAGCCTGGGAGATGGAGGTGGAGGCGGTGGAGGGGCTGCCGCTGGGGGGGCGCCCTGCTGTGGAGGAGTGGGCTGTGGACATGCTGGGGCTGTCTCTGGCCATCTGGCTGGAGCTCAGGCTGTCTGCAACACCCATGAGCGCAGAAATGGGTGATGGCTGGCTGTGTAAACGTGGAGGCCCCTCCTGAGGAGCTGCCATTCCAGGAAGGGGTTCCATGCCTGGGTACACACCACGGGGCCACGGCTCCCTCCCTGAGTGATCTGGTCTCCCTTCACTCTCCCCATTCTCAGAGCCTGGAGAAGCCTTGCGGCGTCGGGTCGTGGTCTTTGCTGTTACAGGACGGCCAGCGGCAGCCATGGCATGGACTGGATCTGGCTGTGGGAGAACCTCTGGGATTGGAGGCTCTTTGAACATACGCACCCCATCATTCAGCAGCTCAGACAGCCCACGCCAGTCTCCAGTGCCTTGCCGCTTCTCGTATTCCACATAGCGAAGACCAGAGTTCACAGCTTTACCTGCATCTTTGGCTGAATCGCGGAACATCTGCCTGACTAGTTCTGGAACTCCTGAGAAGATCATCCCAGAACCACAGGGGTACTCCACAAACACCTTCAGCTCAAACTCTGGAGTTGTACTGGCATCAAAGGCCAGGACTCGGCCCATCAGATTATGGTCTTTTCTGAAGCGCACATTAAAGGGGACACAGCTGCTGAGGGCTACAAGTACATCCCTGACTGCCTTGGGACGGTTTGGCCAACCTTCAACACGACTACGAGCAATCTCATTTAGTTCAGCCATGACTTCATTGTTCCTCCACACTGCAGGATCTATACCCACCAGAGTAGAGGTGCTGGCTCCCACTCCCAGGGACACAGCTTGTCTTCTACCAGCATCACCCATCATGGGACCAGCTGAGACCGCAATAGGTGTGGCCCCAGCTCTGGAGCCTGATAGCGGGGCTAAAAGACCATGAGGGGCCGCTACCAACCCCTGTGCTATCAAAGCATGGGATATGGTCCCGTGCAGATTGGGAACCGCTCCTGCCATCGCCCGCCGAGTATTTGGACTTTGACGGCTCCCTTCTGACAAGGCCACATCTTCAGCTCTATGTAGGCCGTTGGGGAGACGAGAAGAGACCCCATACTCACCCCTCCCCCTGTCGATGCGCTCTCCATGCTGCCGCCCCGCTTCAATGGGCCCGGCCGAGCTGGGTTTGCTCTGCTGAGGACCGGGGGACCTGCCGTCTAAAACGCCGTGGGTGCTCTTTAGCTGTCGGGCCGTTTCGATGAGGAGCTCTATTCGGTCCGCACCGTCGTAGTTGACACATCCCCGGCACACGGCTTCGCTGAACTCCCATAGCATGGCCCAGGGCATCTTGGGCAGATCGCAGAGGTAGCACCACTGCCGTCTAGAGGAAGACTGCGAGGCGGAGGACATGTTGTTTACAGGCCCTCGACCAAACTTTCTTCGGAGGCCTACACGCTCGAGTCTACGTTTATCCGCGATTCTTCAACACTCGGACACAACTCGCCACATACCGCAGCTTTTACGACGAGAATGTAACCGAAACTACGCTCCAAACGCGACTGTTGATGACAGCATTGGAAAGTTAGCGACGTCTTCTTTTTCGGTTTGTTCGTGTCGGTCTGTGTAGAAGGAAGTAAAATGTTATAAGACACCGGAAACACCTACGCGACTGGCGCTCAAGGCATTATGGGAAATGTAGTTGTATCAACGACATGTATACGAACATGAGGACAAAGGAGAAACGCGGGTGCAAGATTTTAAGACTGGGACAAGGCATATTCATACATTCTGGTGTTTTAATTTTGTTTTGTAAGCTGTATGGTTTATTTACTTGATAAATTGCGGCATA
Organism: Siphamia tubifer; assembly: GCA_020466265.1. Lineage (NCBI taxonomy): Eukaryota > Metazoa > Chordata > Actinopteri > Kurtiformes > Apogonidae > Siphamia > Siphamia tubifer. The sequence goes on from CM035796.1 coordinate 27,299,582, forward strand.
AAGTCTAAATACACATACCACAGCAAATTAATATAGCTCATTGGGAAAACAAAAGCTGAACTTTCATGTCATTTTTCCCTTGTTTATTTGTACAGAGGACACCCTGACGACTTAACATATTGTGCAAATGTAAATTGTCCCCTTTTATAGTCTTATATTTCTAAAATTGTATGTGATCGGTCACTTTATGCAGGATTTAGTGTCTTTTTCTAGTGTTTCAGATAATTGACTGAGGTGTTTTTTTAGGTAGAATTTTCCTTTTTATTGTAGAATAGTAATGTGACTCAAAGTTTGTTTTGCCTTTTATACTGCTCATAGTATATGACATGTTGTAACTCGTGGTTTTAGTGCATTATGTTATTAAACTTTAAAATGGCGAGGGGCTAAACACTACCCCCTCATGACGCAAATGATCTAGACTCCTTGTCGATTTTTGGATTCAAGTGATACAATTTGTGCTCAAACATGAACACTGTAGTATTGAGTAAAGCCAAGAAAGATTTAATTTTTGCTCATTACTTTATCTTGTAAACCAATTTTGGCTGCAGTTACGTGGACAAAGCTTCAGCCTGAGTGATACAAATTCTGATCAGATTGTTTCAAGTGTGAACATTAACATTGAGATAAGATGTTACTTGAACTCATTCTCCAGCTTTTAACTAAGATGACAATAATGGATCACTATTATTCAGGGAGAAATATTTGCTGTTTTATTTCAAGAAATTCAACTTGTGAGACATTAATTTATTCTTAAATCACTTTGACATTTCAAAGTTATTTTTTCTGCCTCCCATCTTAATTTTGGAGTTCTGATGTGACCTAATGTTGCCCCCTTGTGGGTCACAGAAAGAGAAACAATAAAATCAAGTGTTTACATGGCTGATATTTTATGTAAACATAAATACAGAGGCTGTTTCTGGGAATTTAATTAGAGCTACTATCAAGCTTTAGTAAAAAGACATTTCACAAAAATGTTTGACTCCCGACCAGTTCTTTTATGTGTCCAGAGCCTTTGTTGTCAGATGTAGAACACAAACACACTCATACCATGGTCTGAGGTCATGACACAGTAATTGGCTAAGGCTGACTGCCATCCATTTATTGAGGGAAAAAAAAGCTGCACTTGCACATCCCTGAACACAGCAATGGCGTTAGCAAGAGTACATTTAATTATTATACATAATGCTTTAAAAACCTGTGTGTACAGATGTGGTCAATGCTCAATCATAGCTAACATTAACTTTTAGTACAGCTATGTAAAAACAAACAGAATTTTTTGTCATTCCAGCCTTAGTATTTTTGTGTTAGTTGTAAATACTGACGGTGATTATCTTTTCTACAGTTCAAAAGAAAGGCACCCCAACCACTTTAAAGACAAGCAGACATGTCCATTTTCAACCAGTAAACTATAGACGTTCCCCCATTTAAGAACATGAGATTTAATGTACTATTTTTCCAGATGTGTGTCTGTCAAATGACACTGAAATCATGAAAAATACATGTGTCAATATTTGTGAAACCTGGTAACGCCCGCTTCCATGTTACGGGTACTGTTCACAAGACTAAGGTCCATACTAAAACGTTAGTTACAACAGTGGGTGGGGCGTGTCTTCAAAACTATTGTGTGAACATACAAAATAACTGATTGAAAAAATATGATAAAAGGAATCATAGGAAATCAAAATTTAAGTAAAAATCTTTTTAAAGCACATCGATCCTAGGTTTTGTCAGTACTGGTTCAATGTTTTATATGGGAGGTGACAACGAAACAGCAATATACTCCACACAAAGACACAAAACATTACAAATAGATTAAGACGAGTATTTAGTTGGCGTGGTGTGTGGTTGAGAAACACAGCTTCAGTGTGTAAGGATAAGGTCCACCTAGGAGAAAAACAAATTTGTCGTTACAAACCAAAACCAAGCACATTTGTATTTGACTTTACACTGTACATGCCTGGTTATTAAATTATTGGAATGAGATGATGACATACTTGGGTTTTTCATCTGAAAATGGTTCATCATTGCAAGGGCTTCCATGGCATCATTTATGGATTCCCACTCTAGGAGGCCAGATGAACTCCGCTCACCTGTCAAAACACCAAGATGAACCATTACAGTGGAATCTTAAATGGCGTTAACTGTAAAAATCCACTCAACTCTGACAAATAGTTCCAGAGTTATGAACCAAAAGATGTTGAGTAATTTTAAATGATTGAGCAGCCCTTTGTGGGCAAGCTAGAACTGGTAAACTGTCCTAAATCAAACCAGTTCTTCCTCTCCATGATATTCACCGATATAAAACATATGGAATTTCTAAACCAAGTATTTTTTCAAGTTATTATGTTCATATGAAAAATATCCAGAGGTGGTGTTCAGACCAAAGACCCCTGTTCTGGGAAATAATTAAGTTTGAATTATGAACCAAGATTTGTGTTTTTGGTTGCATTTGTTTGGTCGATAGTATAATGTTTTTGGCCACATGGAGGTAGTCCTTTAATCAAAGAATAAACAAGTGGGGCCAGGTACAACAAAACCCACCCCCTTGTAAACACTACCTGATTTGCCCCATCTCTTATTACTAAAACACATTGTGATTGTGACCATTGATCTACATTCACCAAAATATAATGGGATCTATTCTGGACCACCTCACACCTTTCCTGAAAATTCCATGGAAATTGGTCCAGTAGTTTTTGTGTGAAGTACCATGGTTACTGTGTTATGGAATCAGCTTACATTTAATAATAGGCTGACACAGTCTCTACATTTAAAATTAGGTTGAAAATATTCCTGTTTGAGAAAGCCTGTGGTCAGGTTAGTTAAAAACAGTCACAGTTCAGTCCAAGCTGCCCTAGGAGCTAGAATGCCAGGGGAAGTACAGACACCGAGTCCTTCTCTCTCTCTCTCTCTGTATTTGTAATTACTTAAACCTATCTTACATACCAAGTCTGTTCATGGCTATTCACCCCCCCCCCCAGGTTGCTGATGTTTAAAAAAAAACAACACAATTATTGCACAGATGCCACTATAGGTCAAACTGTTCAGTTATGTACGTTCAGCTGATATAAAAACTTTTTGAAAGTAATATTCATGTCCTGACCATCAGAGCCAACACAACCTACTGTAAATTTAAAGTAACATATGTTGAACACTGGTTAAGATACTGTGTGGGTTACATATTATGAAATATCCTTCTTCCGGGAATCTAAACAACTGAAATAGTTGCTTCAGTTCGAACTATTATGTTATCATCACTCACTTTTTCCAGTGAAAAGTTTCACACTGGTGGGGCTTTTGATTCCCAGCTCCTCACAAACCTGCAACGAAAGAAAGAAAATAAAGTGAAGAGTTTTCAATAGTATTTCACCAGTTACAGGAAGAACCCAGGGTTGAAGTCATTTAGCAGCTTTTCTGCTGACCTGGTTGAAGATCTCTGTAGAAATATCCGGCTGAGCATTAAAGAAGTGCAGGACGTTGCTGGGATGCTGGATGCGGTTTTTGGCTGCCTGTTCTGGGGAGGTGAATCGGTTGTTGCGAGAACCGTGGAAGTCTTTAAAGCTGCTGGTGTTGTCCTCTAACTGATAGCATTGTCCTGGTACAATGGCCTGCTGCTTTGACACACTACAAAGAAATTACCCCAAAAACAATGCATGAGTACAACAGCATTAATGAATTTTATTGTATTTAAATGATGCTTACTCATTACTCTATACCTACCAAACATTAAGTTTCTGTCCAAAAAGAAAATTGTTGTTAAGGTGAGTGATGGCCCTGTCCACGGAGTAACAGTCTCCCATTTCCACCATCGCAGCTCCAGGTTTACTCTTCATGAACTTGATCTTTAAGAAAAAAACATGTATTTATCACTCATCTTTGAAAACAGTTGATTTGGGGGAATATACGTTTAGCTTTAAAAAAAAAAAAAAAGATTTTGGGATCAGAAATCAATCAAGATGCCACAGCCTTGTATCTTGGTGGAATAAGAGAGGATGTGTATTTGCACCAACAGTTACCAGGATCTGAACCACCAGCCCTCAAGCAGTTAATGGAAAAAAGTTAAGTCATTGATAATTATTGGCAGAAATGGCCTTTTGTAAGATCAAGAAAAACACTTGCCAAAACCAGATATTGTACATAAAAAAGAAGAAATTTCTTTCTTTTCAATGAGTGAACATGTAATAGAATGAAGCACAACTAGACAACTGAAAAACCTCATCATTCCACCTTTTCTGTTCTACAATTTCAATAAAATACAGGGTTTTAAAATGCATTGTTAAAAACTTAATTTGTGTTAACATATTATGGTAACTTTGTGTGTCATAGTGAAAATCAGGTATTTGAGTGTCTTTAATTTACAGACCATATAGATGATCAGGGTAAGTAATTTCAAAGGTCATTATATCAAATCAGAAAAGATGAGGGGGAAAAAACAATCAAGGTTTTACTAGTGAATAAAGGTCGAAGAAAGTGACTGTTTCCACATTCATCATGGAGCCTCTGAATGTCAAAATGGGTCATGTCTGAGGACCATGAAAAGATGACTATTATTTACATGTATCGATGGGATTAGTGGATCAACAGTTCTTCAACATTTTAGATTAGTCAATCAACAGTAAATACTAAATTAACAGGGATTTAACCATACTCACCCTCTCCACGTTTCCATAGAGGCAGAAGATGTTAAAAACCTTATCAGCATTAATCTTAGCAGGTTCCAGGCCGTAAACCATGAGAACCGGGGAGTCGGCGTGAGGGCCGTATTCAGGAGGCGGAGGTCCATACCCTGGGCCGTACCGCTGTCCGCCACGGCCACGTCCTCCCATTCCCGGCCCCATGCGGTGAGGAGGAGGGGGCCCATAGCTATCATCATTGTAGCTGTGATAACCTCCCTGGGGGCCACCTGAATACAATGAAAAGATTAAGACAGAAACAGAACTGGAATGCAACCGTTTCTCATCTGTGTTTTTGGTGGCTATTTACCATAATCAGGTGGGTGGTCTCCCAGAAGAGCAGGCTGTCTCTGGCGTTTGTTAGGATTAGCATTAGGATCTGAAACCACAAAACAAAAGTTGCCCATCAAGCAGTTTTCACCATCAACTTACCACACAGGTAGGTTATACAAGATATTTCATGCTAAGGGGAAGTTTGTGATTAACATGCAGCAGAGGAGCCTGACATTTCAAGTGTTAATAAGTCTGCACACTTCTACTTCATATGAGACATAATGGAGATTTTTTTTCCCAACAGTTACTTTGTAGACGTTTGTAACACTTCTTTTATAAAACAACCTCTATAATTTGCCAACCTAGTACAAACACACGCACACACCTTGTGAATTGTTCCAATTGCCTTCACCATCAGCATCTGTGCAGGTACACATATACACATGTCAAGTCCATATTAACATTTTTTTTTTAAATGTATGAATTCTGGCAACACTGTAAACAATAGAAATACATCACTTCACACCCTATTAAACAATGTCAAAAAAACAAACATTCAAGTAAAAAAAAAAAAAGGAAAAAAAATCCATCAGCGCTATGAGCAGCCCTTGTATCCTAAGCATGTTTTATTGAGAACTATAAAAACTACACAGTAAATACAACCAGGATAGAGTACATGTTGAACATCAGATAAAAGTGAAAAAACATCAAGTGTTTAGACTTGAATACATTCTGGAAGAGAAATAAAATAAAAATTCAACCCAGTTTATATTGGGTTAGATTTATAATTAAAAAACAGAGAATGGACATTAACCATAATGATCCATTTGTTGTAAAAATAAAATAAAATATACAGATAAAAAAAAAGTAAGAAGCAAACCTACAATCTGTTTAACAAAGACCTGGGTGAATTCTTAACATTTTCACAGTGATACGTTTGTAATACAGTTTTCCTGCATATATAATTGTGGTTGTCAACACTTCGTGCAAAATTAGAATTGGTAATAAAAGTCATGCTAACTTTTACACAGAGCTTTATGTCCTGATGCTTTTAGTTCATACCTTCTTTGTATTTTCATCCTTCCACTACCTGTATAAATGATGCAACGTATAACCACTTGTGACCACTTGTACATATACTATTCGCCCTAAGTGTCTTAGTGATCCAATGGTGATATCGCTGGCCATCAGCCCAGAGGTTTACTTTTACCTTTTTTACAATTACTTTAAAAGCTTGCATCTTTCCCAGTCTTGTAACCGATAAAACACTAATGTATTGCAACACATACCATTACGTCTGTGTGGGTTAGTAGTCCAGCATTAACACAGTTGGTCATCTGCTAACAGGTTTACTTTTACCTTGGAACAATTAGTTTAAAAGGTGTAAACTATTGAACACTAAAAATAATAGAAAATCATATGAACGTGGAATGCAGTCTTAACTATATATTAAAAAATGTTTTAATAAGCACAGACCCTGTTGGTATACAGTGCAGACAGTACATACGATATCATGCTGTTGTTGGTAGACAATTACCCCAGTAGCCAACACCAGATAATGAAAGGATCTAGTGATTATATGGGGACTGTAATTACAGACACCACTTACACAACACGTTGTGCATAGGACATTGCATTCTAGAAACGTGAATACTATATGTGGAGACTGTTTTGGTCAATATAAAAAAAACAAAATGGAAAAAAAAAAACAGGCAATGAGATAATAACCTATGAAATTAGGTAAACCAGCACTAAAATGAGAAAACACTCCTGTTTTAACAAAGTATGCATCCATGTTAACTGGTATTTGCTAGACAAACAGATCAATGTTCTTCAGAGAGCTATAATTAATTTAGAGCTCATACTTCAGACTGGATTGGTCCCTCAGGTAGTTTGTAATGCAATGCTTGTGCATTCAAACCAAAAACGGTCACTGTTAGGGTTGTTTAGTTGTTTCTGAGCTGTGGTCACCTGCATTGTATTATTGGCAGCTAGAGTTGCTATGATCCAACTGGATGTGTTTAAGCATACAAATAAGGGAACAGCTCAACAGTAAAAGCAAAGAAAAATAAGAGTCATCTTGGTTTTGGTTTCATAACTCAATCTTTTAACCAGCATGTCAGATTATTCAGTCATCTCTTTTGAGTACTTACAGCACCACACACGGAGCATGGGACACAGTGGGCAGGTAGGGGGCAGTCTTCAGCAAGGATGCCACCCGCCAACCCTCTGACTCCAGCCTCAACTCACTCTCCCTCTTCATTCCTTTTTCTCTTCTTTCCTTCCTTGCATCCCCACCACCAGAGAGAAAAGTACAGCCACACGTCCATGCTTGGTTTTGACTTGCTGCCGATTTGTTTTTAAAGTTGCTATTAGAGGCTCGTTTCCAGCTTACCGTGCTCTGACCACATAGCAGGATATTTGCACCGTTAGAGAGTAGGCTGTCTGTCCACAGACACACTGAGCCAAACCTGCATCACACGGGAGGCGTTAAAGGCGTCACTATGGGCCAGTGCAAAAAAGGGAAAATGAAACAACGAAGAAGAACAACACAAGAACAGCACAGAGAGAAGGAGGGAAATGGGGAGAAGGTACAGGGGGACAAAACAGAACACCAGAGTCCATAAATGTAGAGAGCTTTGGGAAAGGATTTGAATCTGTTTGCCTCTGTGCTGTATGCTTGATGGGTGTTTGATGCTTGTGTCTCTTCATGGGCCCCCCTGTGGATGTTTCTTCTCGTGTAAAAATGGACGCTCACATGGTGCTCACTTATTTGGTTTAATAGCTGTCAGCCACTTGCAAAGTGAAAAAGGCATCTAGTGCTTGACAGTAAATCATCTGGAATATCTGCGTGACGATGTGCTGTCATGGCGGCTCAGCTCTGTGTGTTGCCATGGATATTCAGGTCGGTGTGTTTTCATGTTGTGTTCGGCACAGGAAGAAGAGACGAGCTGTATGAGCATCTGAGAGAGAGAGTGGCCTCTTTTTTTTGTTATTTACTGCCCCAGTATGTGTCGACATCTGTCCCCTGGTCAGGCTGAGTGTGTCTGAAATCTCCTCTGCTGCTCCCTGTGGTTGTGTTATAGCAGTCACATTCCAAAGGCTAGGAGGCATGGTCGCTATGACCACACATCTGACTCCCGCCCTCATCATCAATGTATTGTGTCAAAAATGGTGACTCCGCAGGGCTCTGGAGGTTAGATGTGCTGTACTGGTAAGAGGTGGTGGAAGATGCTTAGCAATTTGTAAAGATCAGTCTGTGATGGATATGCGAGGTGTCTGTTCGCATGGCCGTGGAGTTATTTCTGTCCCTCACACTGACATGGTGGCTACAGTCCACCAGAAAAAGTAAAATGGATTCCCGTGTCAGGTGGTGGCAACTGGGTGATGATGAACTTGGAATAAGGCGATACTGAGTTGACGTTGTGTTCCAGTGTTTGTTGCCCCACTGTGTCCGATGTATACCACAGAGCAATTTACATTAGTTGTAGCTGTGGGTGCTGTTATACTGTAGCTGTAGAAGGCGGTGTGTCTTTGGCAGCATGTGTCTGATTACAGGTTGAGTTAAGCCTGTATGAGTCTGCACAGTGAGGACACAAGGAGTACCTACAGTTTGCAAGGCAGCCAAAACAAAGGAGTCTCTTAAGAGGATAACACTTGTAAAAGACTTGCTATGTGCATGTTGAGTCCCATTTATGTTGAATAGGAAAAGCTTCATTTTAACAGTGCCTGCAGAGAAAAAAGTTTCTCCACAGACACCAAAAGCAGGTTTAAACACCTAACTTAATCTGTTTAGACACACATTATTTTAAGGTGCAGTGTGTAGGATTTAGTGAAAATTGTATAATTATGTTTTCCTATTAGTATGTATTTAGCTAAAAAAAAGTTACTGTGCTGAACAGGCCTTTTCACTCTAAAACCTATAACATCACTTAATCCTAAACACTGTACCTTTAAAGCAGTTTTTCATATTTAGAATACATTTTTTAAACAATGTGAATGATGTACATTTAAAACCATTTCCATTTAAATCCAGACCTTGCCAAAAATGCCAGAGGTGATTAGTATATGTCAAGACAATAACTGCTGTCACTATCAAACCTAAATAGAAATGCTCAAGCACATAGCTAAAACAGTATATTATATTCAATTTTTATATTAAAGGCCCCATGAAATGCAAAACATTCAATGTCCCGACTTATTGTACCCCCAGCTGCTGCATGTAATAATGCATCAAGTCCATTTCTATTTCAAAACCTCACTCTTTTGTTTCCCGCAATAACTAATTTTTGCATGCACAAACCACCTCTGCTTATAATTACATTCAAACATCTCTACACGGCAGTCTAGCAAATGTATAAAGACCCATGGAATCATTTTATGGGACCTTTAAGTAGTGGTGTGTATTGTATTCTAGCAGCTCACCTTAGTGGTCGGGTGCAAGGTCTAATTAAAGTTACAACAAAATCTCCACTATGTTCGAGGAATGCTGTGAGGTGTTCTAGTCTTCCAGGTGCAAGGTGTTGCCTGAGTATGAGTAGGCAGGGGTGTGAGGTTTGTGTAGCTGTGACATGCTCTACAGGGAATGTGAACCTATGTGAAGAATAGAAGCCTTCATTTCATAGTGTGATGGTGCATCCACAAGTTTGTCATTTCTCATGCATAATAAGCCTGTAACTGGCGTTGGCTGCCCTTGAGGTTGCTCCTCATGCCCTTACTTTGTGCTTCCAGTGTAGCAAGAAAATGCATGAAAACTGTGACAGCATCACAGGAATATTGCCTCTGAACACTGATTTTTAACAACTCTGAATGATGGAACACACCACTCAATGTGTGATCAAAAGGCAATAACCCTGGAAGCAGAGAACCCCAACATCTCATACAGTGGCATGAGAGGAAAAGAGGAAGAAAAAAGGGGAAGGAAGGGGTGGGAACTGCATGTTACCTTGCCCACTCAGGTTGGGGTTTGTATAGTCCCATGTGTCCTGGTCATTCTTGAAGACATTGAGTCGTGCTGGCTGTTTAGAGAAAAACATGACAAAATTAAACACCTATCCCACCTGATGTTTATTCAGCAGGTACCAGTGCCAGGTAATGACAGACACTCACCTTAGCATATTCAATTTTCAAAGTGCAGCAGCCTGAATAGATATCTGCCCCGTTCAGAGAGGCTTTGGCCCTCTGGGCACTTTGGACTGAATCAAATGTGACAGCAAGTTAAGGGGAGATGTAATTATGCAACGCCTCCTAAATGTCCACATAAAATCAATCATAAAGACATTAACCAACACTGAGTGACAAAAAAGATTAACAGAGAAACTGATGAAAAGGATATTCGACCATGGCCTGAACCCCATTCTTTCTAAAGATGACGATCCTCTGTACAGGACCACAGTTGTTGCAAATGGTATAAAGAACATCCTGTAGGAGCACAGAGACAGAAAACTACCAGTTATTAAGAAGGTTCATGTCATTTCTACCTAATAAGGCATCATATATATATATATATATATATATATATATATATATATATATATATATATATATATATATATATATATATATATAAAATGTTCCTCTCGCCCCACGTGGGCGGTGTCTCCTTCAGACTCGGGTCCTCTACCAGAGGCCCGGGAGCCTGAGGGTTCTGCGCAGGATCTTAGCTGTTCCTAGCAATGCGCTCTTTTGTACAGAGATCTCTGATGTTGTTCCTGGTATCTGCTGGAGCCATTCTCCCAGCTTGGGGGTCACTGCCCCTAATGCTCCGATCACTACTGGTACCACTCTTAGTCAGTGAGGATGTGGGGTTTCGAAGCAACCATTTCTCCCACATCCTCTGCATGTACCCTCTCTCACTGGGGTTACTCCCGTAGTAACACTCCATCAGTACCATGTTCTCTGCCCTGCTCCATGAATGTCTTGTTCCAGTAGCCATATATATATATATATATATATATATATATATATATATATATATATATATATATATATATATATGTGTGTGTGTGTGTGTGTGTGTGTGTGTGTGTGTGTGTACAGAAGTGTACAAATGTATATTCAAAGAAAATATTTTCATTTATATTTTGAAACTATCTTGATGCACAAGGCAAAACTGTCATCAGTATTTCTTCACAATCATATCTTTGCAATAACACACTGTGGCAAACAATGGATACAAGCTGGTGGATGTAAGTCAAGTAAGACTAAACAAGCAGCAGTACTTTGTGTAAACAGAACATCCCATCATGTTACTTTAACATAAGCCTGTGTTTCTTTTGTTTTCATCCTTTTGAAGGACATTTTTAAACACACTGCATATGTTTAACAGCAAAACCAAAGCAAGTTGTACACTATGACATATTCAGCACAAATTATGACACTTTCCACTGCAAAGAATGATCACATTACCGTAGTGATGGGATAGATGGGGTTTATGATTGTGAGCAGCAGCACGTTGTTGACACTCCGAGTGTCATCCGAGTCTCCTGGACGGGAGATCTTTTGGCTGGTGGAGTAATTGATGAAGGCAGGGTGACCTGCAATATAAACCTGGTTCTCTGCTGCATATGTAACAGCATTACAGGAGCCATTCATGTCCTCATACTCCACCAGGGCCTGGCGTTTCTTGGGCATCATAACAACATAACTGTAAGAACAAAGAATTTGGGAAAAAGTACACGACTTTAAGACCAGATTGCTGATGTTCTCAAATGTTTAAAAATCAAGAAAAACATAACACTTAATTCCATCTCAAAAATTGTAACAACTGATCCAAGTACAAATCCTCAATAAGTGGCAATGGGTCCATTACAGATTTCTACTCAAAACTGTGTAGAGACACAGAAGGCATTTTTAGATTAACTGTTTTGTTTTGTTTTTTTTACACTAATCAAGCTTGTTTTTCACATTGCTGGTTAAAGTTATTGATGAGTGCCTATGTACTGACATTTAATTGATTATTTTGCTGAATCCATTCCATAGTGGTTTCATTTGTTCAAATGTTATGTAACCCCATAACTGAATAATGCCCAAAAATGGTAAAAAAAAAAAAAAAATTTAAAAATCCCATATTTTTTTTTATCAAATAAAATGATCAGAAATGTTTTCTCATGTATTGGAACAAAATAAGACAAGGGACAGATTGATTGGTTACCATGTGGGGATTGTGTGCACCTGAATGTGCAGGTTTGAAGAAGCCAATTTTATGAATTGAGGACAATCTTCAAGGCATTTTTGGTCAAATTTCAGGCCTCACATTCAACGGTGCAATAGGCCTCACAGTCATTGTACTGAACCCGTCTTAGTCATGTTTTAATCCAGCTAATGTTATATTTCCATTTAACATTTCTGCTAATGACATTCAAGCTGCTAAACCTCATATCTAAACACCACCCACGAATGACTGTTGCAGGCTCCACTGGTTTCTATTTCTGTTACTATAAAATTGTTAACAGTAATTACACATTGAACAATTCATGTATAAAGCTTTTCAAAGAAAACCTAAAAAGATCATTGTGTGTGCAGACTTTTTAGGAGACTTTACTATCATTTTAAAGGATTAACTAGGGGGTCTTCAATTCTGGACCTCAGACCACACTGTCCTGCATGTTTTAGATGTAACCCTGCACAAACACACCTGATTCAAAGCAGTGCGTCGTTAACAGGCTTGATAATGAGCTGATCATTTGAATCAGGTGTGTTAGAGCAGGGTTACATCTAAAACATGCAGGACTGTGTGGCTCAAGGGCCAGTGTTGAAGACTTCATGTTCACCCGTGGGGAACCACACGTTCTAGATCCTTTGATACACTTAATTTCTTTACTTTCTTGGCAAATTCCACTGGCATAGGAGCATGATTGAATATTGAAAGGCAAATGTATTCCAAAACGACTAAAATCTCCCAAAATATGGGTCCTATCAACTTCCCATTGCCAATCTACAGCCATCAGCTCTTTACATATTTTGTGTGATACCCGAAACACTGAGTCCACTTCCCTTTTATAATATAGATCATTCATTTTAAGGATTATTATTGCCATAATTCAATACAATTAAATTTAAACGTTTTTAATGAGTTGTGGATGCCCTGAAAAAAATAAGCATTTGACAATTTAGAACAATATCACAAATTTGGTGGTGTAAAGAACCAAACATTTCAAAGGTAAGAAAAAAAAACAATGAGGTCGTTCACATAATTACTGCTCAATTAACATTATCAAACGACTTGGATTCATTCATTAATCCGTGTATTACCACGATGTTCAATAGCTAGACTACAAGGGTTGAAATGGAAGCTGACACTGTCTTACATTGCTTAGACCGTGCCGCATCGATGCATACAATATTACAGGGGATGACCATGAGAAAGCAAAATGGAATTAATAAAGAGACCAGTAGAAACATGCATCAAAATATTGCACAATGTATTTCGTTGACACACGTTGTTATAGTGCAGATACATGGACGTTAGGTGTTTTCATTACCTGATGGCTCCAAACTCTTGCAAGGCCTCGACCAGGTCTGCCTCCATGATACCGTCGACCAGGCCCCTGATGTGAACCACTGGGGAGGGGAGCGGTTTGTGGGGATCATCGTAGTTCTCCTGATGGCGGGACACGTGAGATGATATTTCAGCAGGGGGAAGACAGAGTACTTGCAAGCTCGCATTAGAATACAAGGAAGTATCCATTCGAGTTTATTTCTAATAAGCTCAAAAACAATTCCCTTAAACGTGACCGGGACTTAATTTATAACGCATTACGACAAGAGTCAAACCTGCTGGTTGACCAGCGACACTTTGCAAAGAAAATACTTACATAAGCCAACTTTACTTCCTGCATGTATATAGTATTCCATTAAACGAAGTATTCGTAGGAGCAACTGAAAATTTCAAACGTCATACCAACAGCTACAACTCGAATAAACTAACGTTAAGAGCCAGTTTGCATCAGCCAGCGAGCTAGTTAGCTTCGTTAGCTAGCTCTGATATATCGTCTCGTCGTCTTTAATTCCGCTTTTAAGAAACTGAACTGTACACAATTTTAAGCAAACATATCCCAAACTCCAGAGAGAACACATAACCATTACCGTGGTCATTCCTCCCTCCTCGGTTTTCTGTCTTTTTGTTGCTCTGCCGCCTTCTCCGTAGTATCGGCCCGCAGCAGCAGCCATGTTGTCCTGTCCCCAGTGCCGGCTTGGTGCTGCGTTCAAAGACAGTCAGAAATCGCGATGTAACGAAGTGGTGTTGGAGCACTTGAATGCACCAGGTCTGTTTTTACATTGATCATATTTGTTAAGTTTTTGAGACCACACAGACAAACTTATTTAAAACGTTTTTGTTCGTTTTACACTTATTTTCTGCAAAATAAAGTCTTCAACACACTTCCACAATGTTCAATGTTCTAACAGTGAATAACACGAGTCCAAACGCATAACGTCATTCCTGGTGGTACAAATATTCTATTATTGTACTCTAAATTGTGATGTATTTCCAACTGTGATAGAGACTAAAAGCTTCGATTTTCCATCAGAGGACATGGCTACCACCCTGATCATCATTAATATATCTTGTAGGAAATTAAATAAGTTGTAACTTAGTGACGCTAACTGATGAATTAAATATTAAGAAATACAATTAAAATACTTAATTATCACTGTACCATTCGCATTAACATTAAGGGCCAAATTTCAACAATTCAGAGCTTCAAAAAATACTCAAAGGGGACATATCATGCAAAATGTGTTTTAATATCTTTACAACATATATGTGTTGTCTGTGTGTGAGGGGAACCTTAAGTTATGAAAAAACATCCATTCCCTTGGATTTGGATTTTCTATGCATCCTACGTCACATGCATATACTGTATTTATTTGAATACACCACCCCATCTCACCATCAGGGATTAAAGTAAAAAAAAAAAAAAAAAAATTAAACCCATGCACTTATTCCATGGCTTTCTGTGTGGTCATTGTCTGCCAATGATGGCAAAGATGAGCAACACTCTGGTTCTGAAACTAGTAGCATTCACCAATCAGAATCGCAACAGGTCTTAACACAACAGTCCTCGAGGCGATGGAGAGTGAGAGATGGTGAGAGATAGCGAGAGTGCAGAGCTGCAATTCATGGAGTGAGCACGATGGAGTATTTGAAGCCAGGGGAAAATACTCTGGCCATAGATAAAGGTCTGAAGAATAATTGGTGCTGGGCATGGCTTGAAGAGATCGGACAATATGGCAAGCCAGTTGGTGTATGAAGCTGAGAGGGCCAGGTGCTTGCTTCTGCACACTTTGCTCCAGGAAGTTTCTATGTGTCCAGCGGCAAAAAAGTGCTGTGTAAACATGAGTCAGACCCGGAGGCTATTATTTGGCCTAGTATATTTTATTTATGGCAGCTGTTAAATTTCTAATTGTCAAAGGTTGAATGCCTACCTGTTTAGCACTTTGTATAGCGACATATATTTGTGCACTTGGAAAAAAATAAATACTGTTGAGCAGAAATTCATGTGGCGGTAGCCATGTTTAGAGCTCATGCTTGTGTTATTAAATGACTAATGTTAAATAACATCTGCAATTTGCTGACTGTCTTTCCTGTCATTATCCTGCAGTTAATATGGTTCCATGAGGGATTCATATACAGTAGTCAGCACTTTAGGTGCATCTAAAGGAGACTGTGTGTGTGAGCTGCAGGCAGACACGCATCCCAAACGGTTTTTAATTGTTGGTAATGGATGAGTACTCTAATGCATTACTTTTATTGATAGGTAACGTAGTAACGTAACAGATCACTTTTGATAGTAACATAACAGATTACTTTCAAAAGTAACTATATATATATATATATATATTTGGATTTGAACTCTGAGCAGGATTTCAAAAGAAAACCTGACCTGGTGATACTGAGAACAGAAGAGTGTTCATGTTGAAATCACATCCATCCCACAATTAACAGAACTGACAGAACTTTGTAGTACTAGTGACCTAAAACTGTTAACAATGTCCCATTAGCATAGTCTTACTTCGGATGGACTCCACTACCTGTGTCAACACGTCTTCTCAAACAGATCTTTGTGGTACTTTGCATGTTCTATCATATACTGATACAGAATTGCTCTGCATTTGTCCCATTATGAGTCCAGTTTCACTTCCTGCTTAAGAGATGATTATTAGTAGTAATTAAACAATAATGTCTTAAAGCAGCAGCATCCTCTAACCAAACCTTTCATGTCACATGTAATATTTGCTCCTACATCTTAAAAATCCATATTTATGTAAAAACAAATGTATGCACTGGCTGAGTAAATATAAAACCAACCCACATGAATAACAATTCAATTGAGACAAAGTCAGTTAAAATTTCAATGTAATTTTGACAACTTAGAATAAATTACAATATATTATGTCCATATATTTGTCCACATATACATTTAATTACAAATACAGTGAATTACACATTGATAAATAAACAGATATGACTTTTGGGATTATTGAATCTTGACTTTCAAACAGTCACACTAAATGGCAGATATTCATTACAGCATTAAAACTTGTAACACTTTATTTGGATAATCTGCCTACAAAGACTTTATAGAGTATCTGTGATAGTTCCGCTGCTCACTTTCAATATTTGAGAAGATGTTTTTCATCAGTAGGTTTTTCCTCTTTCTTTCTGTTAATGTTCCTGTTATGCCTATGAATGTGTTTCTGCATGTCAGTGGACTCTGTTGTTGTTTTAAGTGCAAAAATCATGCAAATAAAAAGATTTAAATTAAAATGCAACTTTCATCTGATGCCAGTTTTTTTTCATATGTTTCCCTTTTTAGTAGAGCTATAATGAAGATGAAAAATAAGCTATTTCATGAATAAATGTGTATATTTTCTTCAGAAAAACATCAAAAAGTTATGTGAATAAAGCCATAACTCCACGAGTAAAAGTGGAATTTCATTCATTCAATCATTCATTCATTTTTTGACCCAGCTTTATCCTCACTAGGGTCAGGGGGAGGGGATCACTGAACCCTATCCATGGGGTATTTGTATAAAAACAAAAATAAAATAGTTAAAATTTTCAGCTAAACAACAGACGATTAAGTGTGTTAATATTTTTCAATCTTTATCTATTGTGATTGTATTTGTTTGTTCTCAGATAGTGTTGTGCAGATGCTACCAAATAAAGTGTTACCTTTTAATTTAATAGCTCATTTAAAAAAAAAAAATCATTGTTTGCGTAATTCATCAATTATACATTTCCAAATGGGGCCCATATAGTGCATTTATAATCATCATCATCATCATTTCTTATAGTGCTTCACATCAGTAGTACGGTAGATGCAGGAGGTTACATGTAACATTTCGTCTTTGTCACATACCTCGACACAATTTTCACATGAGAGATATTACACAACAGCAGCTTATCTCTCGAACTGCAAATTGCAACCATACTGTGCTGAATTTTACCATGGCCACATACATTTTTTATTCCTGTCGAGCTGACGGAAACAAACGTGACAGCTTAAAACGTTCCAGGTGGTTGTAAATCAGTGTGTTGAAGCAGAGGTAACCAGAGAAACAGTAACTCCTTGGTGCAATGTTACCAATTAATTGTCACGGTGGAACAGATCTATCTATAGATTCACATGCTTAGGTTACAGACAAGTTAACTGGACATTATAACTCCTCAGTGGCCATTGTGTTAGAGTGATGATACACTCAGAGGCCCTAATATACAAAAACAGCAGAACCACATGGCTATCATCAGCCATTATTTTCATATCCAAGAACAGTACTTCTTGTACTATCACTTACATTACTAGTCTGTGTAAAAGCTGCTGCCAGTGATTTTCTGACACAATCAGGCGATCCAGGTTTAGAAGCCTCTATAAGCACGGAGAGAAACAAGATCAAACTTGAAATCAAGGCTTTAAACCAATCGGGACTAAGCCTGTGTCAAGCAAAAACCAGTGACAAGCCGACCATATGCTCTGAAGAACTGAATACAGTCTGTGCATGTTATTTAGTGATCAGTACTGCTCACATTAGTCCTACCCACGTGATCTTTCCTACAGTGAGTGTGATGTTCAGATAGGCCTGTGCCTGTCTTCGTTGCCTGTTTGTGAATCATGGCAGCGGGTGAAATGTAGACATATTTCTTTTCACTGGTGGTTTCTGTAACAGTGAATATCCAGGTAAAAGTCCTGGTTATGTGGTGTTCATTCCCACCAGCTGTGCTCTCTTAGAAGCCTTGTATATGGCAATAGGCCTCCAAGCTCGAGAACAGGACATAGAGGAACCAGAGTCCAAAGAAAAGCAGTGAAGTGAGGACTCTGAAGACCTTAGGGCCTCCCAGTTCGCCACCTACAGCTGGCCTCCGGCGTAGCATCAGCACTCCCATACTAAAGAAGGCAAAAATGGTGAAGAGTGTGACTGAAAAAGCCAGCGAGCCGGGGTCCACACGAAACACTTTCCCTTTGACTTCCCAGTACACAGCGGCAACAGACCAGGCCACACCAATGCCCAGGAAGACATTCACCGCGTTGCTTCCTGTCACGTTTCCCACAGATGCATCAGCGTACTGATCCTGAGTGGCCGCCACCTTACTGGCAAAGGTATCTACATGGACACAAATAGTAATGTTGTAGAATTACATTATTGCAGTAAATATATTTGTTGTGACTTTTTGCTTTTATCTAAAGTAGAAAATACGAATCAAATATTATTCTGAAAAATAATAATAAAAGAAGTGATATTAGTCAGGATCAAACTTAATCATGGTTTGGTTAAGCTGTATTGCTTGCTTAAAAGCTGCACAAAGAGGGTGTTTAATGTCAAATTTTGTGATTTATCCCTCTGATTCAGTGCATGAAACTTCATTAATTTTTTTGTAGTGTGGCTCAATTACAGGATGTTAAAGTAGATTAAGGTAAACAGAGTTTATCCAACATTCCAAAATAAAAAAGAAGAAATTGTGGTGGAGGAAGGGACAATGAGGCAAAGGAAATAAGGGTTTTTAATAGAAATATGGTCCAAAGTCAGTGGTAGATTGTTATGTTTAGCAAAGGCTTCTGTTCTGGCCTAAAAAATCTGAATCATTGACATACATTTACGACATACATTTTTATATTTGTTCTATGAGGATGTATTCAGTTATTCCCAATAGTCTTTTGTCTTTATTTGTTATCTTATCTCTTGAATTCTACAATTCCAGTTGTGTATGTGTATGTTAGAGCATTTGTTAATCAGATTTCATTATCATGTGTTGCTGAATTAAATAACTCTGCCTTGAGGCTCAGAATCAACAATGCAGCACATGGAAGTTCAAATGAATAGAATGAACTTGTAGATTTCAACAATCAGATTTCATATTGGCTACATGGGGGCGACCTAGCAGGTGTACAATAGGGTCTGCCTTTATCCTGTCATGTGATTGGATGGTCAAAGAACATCCAAAAAAATCCACATCTGTAGAAACTTATGTGAGATCAAATATATATTATATAAAATAAATCAAATAATAATACAAAAATTGCATATTTTTATTCTTTTATTGAATAAACATATGCTGATTGTGGTTGAGATGATATATGTCACAGGAGTCAAACATAAGCCCTCGGGGCCAAATCCAGCCCATCAAAGGATCCAATGTGGTCCAATGAAGATATTAAGAGTGTAAAAATGATTTTAATTCATGTTTTACATACAGAATAATTAGATCTGAATCAGGTCCGACCAGTAAAATATGATCATAATTACAAATAAATAATCAAAACTGTATACTTTAATGTAAAAAAAAAAGTCAAATTACATGATAATCTTTATACGAACAAATCATCATTTTACAAAAACCTGAATAAATACCTAAAAAAATATGAACCACCTGAAATATCTGAAGAGAAGTAGGTGTAATTTTACAAAAATTCTGCTTGTTATTAAATGTTTTGTGTAT
Source organism: Siphamia tubifer (assembly GCA_020466265.1). Classification (NCBI taxonomy): domain Eukaryota; kingdom Metazoa; phylum Chordata; class Actinopteri; order Kurtiformes; family Apogonidae; genus Siphamia; species Siphamia tubifer. The sequence continues at coordinate 27,319,466 of CM035796.1, forward strand.
TTGTAATTGAAATGTAGTAATGTAGTATATGCTCATATAGAGCATATTATATAAATAAAAATGGTTTATGTCTAGGAACATTTATTTTTCCTATGTATGGAGACTAATGGGACACCCTGTAGATTTAAATATCTGTATAATAAAGTGGAAATGTACCCTTTATACCTCCTTGACATATTTTCTATTAGTTAAATCATAATCGAGCTTCAATATGACAAATCTTTATTCAACTCATCCCACTTGGGTGGCTGTGGCTCAGTTGGTAGAGTGGGTCATCCAATGACCACTGGCTGTCCACATGTCAAAATGTCCTTGGGCAAGACATTGAACCCTGACTTAGGCTCCCAGTAGGACTGACAGAACCTTAGAAACCTACTGGTGTTTGAGTGTGTGGGTGAATGTGAGGCTAATGTAAAGTGCTTTGTGCACCATGAAGGTGGAAAAGTACTATATAAGTGCAGACCATTTATTTTGTGGTTTCTGTCATTGATATATATATATATATATTTTTTTTTTCATTCATTATTAAAGGCAAATAAGGTGCATTTCTGAGTGTGCATTTTTGTTAGCAGTTGGTGTAATTAACATTATGTGTTAATAAATATTGTATAATAACACATAATAGATATCATTTCATATGTCTTATCATTTTTAACATTTTATTTATTTATTACAAAAACATGGTGGGCTTCACTAGCGGTTCTACCAACAGGCTTAGCAAGATTTCTGGGAGAAATCCTCAAACATTGTAAGACAATATTATAATTCAGACTTTCATGGCCCTGAGACTCTCTGCAAAAACATTCCACTCACCAGGAACTGATGTCCCAAGTGCTACGAACACCACTGCTGTGACTGTATCCCTCAGGCCTACGGTGCAGCCAAAATGTGATGCCAAGTCACCAATAATGGCTGTTAAAACACCAATGCAACAGATGGACACAATAAAGCATGCCCATCCGTTCCAGTACTCCGTCGGGGGTATACAAGCAAACAGGATTTTCCAGAAAACGGTCAATATGTGCATGAAGTAGTCACAGCAGTTCGGCACTCGTACCTCTTCCTCATCTTCATCACCTGGTGAAAAAAGGAAAGATTTGGATATTGGAAAAAAAAAATGTAATCTACTTTAAACAGGAAAAGTGAACAATGTCTTTCCTGCTATGTTTAGTCAAGGTGAATATATTTATTCATTTCTTTCAAATATTGTAAAATCTTGACTTTATGGAAAGTCACTTTTTTAAACTTTATAATAACCTGAATTGATATTAAACTATAGATTTACTAAAATAAAAACAGCAGACCTTCATCTTAGTAATGGTAGCAGCAACCATTATGTTATTGCAATAGTATTTATTTCACCTGGACTATTGTATTGTATCAGTGTTGGTAACCTTAATACTTCTATATGTAGTATTACTAATGCAATTCAAATTTGAGAAAATGTCCTAAAATTGTCATCATAGTGTTCAGAATAAAAAGCTGTGAAAGTGTCCCAAAGTGCTGGACTGCTGAGTTATGATGTGGACTTATTTCCAGTGAAGGGGCATAGGATTTATGTGACCAGTAGAGGGAGCAGTGACCCTGCCGGTCTCCCATGGTGAGGAAAATTAAAATCATGGGGCCTTTGAGCATGGCATGAGAAAGTGGGATGAGAACCATGAAGAAGCAACTTTGACAGTCAGTGACAGTGACAAATAATAATAATAATAATAATAATAATAATAATAATAATAATAATAATAATAATAATAATAATAATAATAATAATAATAATAAAACCTAGAACAGATGTAAAATAGTTGTATCAAACTCCGGTCCTCGAGGGCTGGTATCATGGTTGTTTTAGACAGTTCAATTAAAGGTGGGATGGGAGATCTTTTTTTGGAATTTTTTTTTACCATATTGCTTGAAAATCTCTTCACGATCCCATACCATGCACTGAAATAAAATGTTTGCAAAAAACCCTGAAAAGTTTTAGTCCAGTCTAGAGGGTGGAACCAGAGGAAAACTCCAGCCAATCATTGTACTGATCATCTTTATAATGATTGATTTACTGATACGTCCATTAAATATCAGTCCAGTCCCACCCACGTGGGGTTAAACCCATCCCCCATTGCAGCGAATCTGAAGTATCATTAGCATTAGCATCTACAACAGAACAGAGCGCCACAGTAGCTGCTGCAAAAACTTGAAAAAATGGCAGATCAAACTGGTTCATGTATTGTTGTTTTTTTCCTGCACATTTTCAGAACAAGCGACGGCACGAAACCTAGCTGGAAGCTACTCTGGTAAACACACATAGAGAGCAAGGGGGGAGGGGGGAGTGCTCCTTCACGCATTCTGAGCCAATCAGAGACGCCTCATCACCGCATCATGGACATGTATGAGGAAGTACCAGTAAACTCTGTTGTTCGACCTCAAGTCATTTTTCTACTGTGTAAAAACAGCTGGAAACAAACAAAACAATCTGAAGGTTTTTTTTAAATAGAACCAACACACAATGTATTTAATAACAATGGAGAACACAGTAATATTAATGAAATAACCATGGAATGACCGCTTTAAGTATCAGATGCACATTTTCTTTTTTCCTATTATATAAAATTTTGGCCAAACCACTCATATATTCCATGACAAAAAGAAATTAGGGAACGGCATGGCTCCTGGGGATCTGTTGTGTTTCTTTCATTCTCTAATTCTGCTAAAAAATAAGATGAAAATAAACTAGTAAAGCCACTGACCTGCACTAACTGTGACTGCTTCGACGAACTGTTCTCTCCATGAACGAGTTCCAATCACCACAGCCATATTGGTGTCTTTCAGAAGTTTGTCCACTGTATTCTTTTAAAAGAACAATTCAACAGGTCAGTAATGAAGGCACAGGTATAATCATAGTTTTCATTTATACATTACAAACAGCCAGAGGTGGTCAAAGTACTCACATTTTGTACTTAAGTAGAAGTACAGCTACTTGTGTGAAATAATAGAAAAAAGCTGCATAATAATTAGATTAAAAAAATCTAAATCATGAGATGAAAAGTGAAAAGTATGAAATGAAAAACTCTGAATTATGAAATTAAAAGTCATATATATAATTATAATTATGTGACAAAGGCTAATTATTAGATTAAAAAAGTCAAAATTATAATATAGTAAGTCACAATTTCTGATTTTCTGATTACGACTTATTTTTCATACTGTCACAATTGTCTAGTTTGAAAAAGTAATGAGTCTATTCTGAGAATGTAAAGAGTATAAAGTACAGATATTTATATAAAAATGTAGGAAGTAAAAATAAGAAGTAGCGTGAAAAATAAATACTCAAGTAAACTACAGATACCTAAAACATCTACTTAAGTACAGTAAAGGAAGTACTTCTACTTAGTTACTTCCACCTCTGCAAACAGCACATTTTTCAACATCACATTTTTACAAATTTAACACAGAGAGGACATAACAAAAACACAATGCATCAGACAAGTTGAGCATTGACAGAAGGTAGCAGTGAATATACAGCGTTATCTCATTTAATCCAATGAGAAAATGAGATAAGAAAAGTCTTCACAGCATACCACTCAAAACTATACCTGGTCTAATGTTCCGTTGGCAGTCTGAGGTATGAAAGGACGCAAGGACGAAAAGGTTTGTGATGTTAAAAGACACGTCAACAGCTGTAACTGATCTGTCTTTAAACAGCACATTTCATTCTACAGTATATTTATGTCCCTTTTCTTCATCAGACCAGTTGCTTCATTATAGGTAAAGATGCTATCGGCCACTTCCTGTTCTCACCTTAAACTCACAGGACTCCTCTATGATGACCTCCAGTCGGCTGTGTTCCCCTAAAATGGGTTTTCCCATCTCAGAGATCCTCCGGGCTTCTTCCTCCTCAGGGGTGGGATTACCTGAGGAAAACAGAACCTATTCAGTCTTAAAAACACACACACATGTTTTCATCTTTACCTAATGGTATCTAAAACACCAGAGTCACTCAACACCCACTCATCCTACCAGTTCATGCATAAACAAAAAGGAAAATTGAGAAACCGCATTGTTATCCATTTTTTTATATTGGTTTTGGAAACATATAATGAAGAAATACGTTTTTTTTTTTTCGTTATCTCGTTGTTTTTTGGTTTTATTGTGAAAAACGAATGAATGAATGATAGATGGATTTTGTCATGTTTACACCCCCTAAGGCTCAACACTTGTTTTTCCACTGGAATTGGTTAAAAACTTATGCCGAACATCCAAGAAACTGCTACAACAAAGAACCATTTATTTTCGCCTAGGTTTGTACTATATCTAAAATTAAACTGTTTTAAGAGATGAACCACAACTGACCATTTTGACCATTTGTTTTCCCAATAATGGTTGTTTACATTTTCTTGAATTGTCTTTATTCTCATAACAGACATAAATATTAAAACATATATATGGTCAAATTTTCCAAGAATTTAGATACAACACTTGTATCTAGAATCTAATATCTAGAACAGGGGTGTCAAACATGTGGCCCGCGGGCCAAAACTCGCCCGCCAAAGGATCCAGTCCGTCCCCTCGGATGGATTTGTGAATTACAAAAATTACACTGAAAAGATTAACAAAGATGTTTCATTCATCTTATGTCAATTCAATCTAAAATGCATCAGACCAGTAAAATACGACCATAATAACCTATAAATAATATGAAATGCAAATTTTCCTCTTTGTTGTGGGGTGAAAAAAGGTTAAATTACATAATAATGTTTACATTTATGACCAAAAAAAGTGAAAATACTAAACAAATATGAATAACCTGAAATGTCTAAAGAGAAATATGTGGTATTTGATCAATATTGTGATTATTTAATGTGTATATTTGTAGATCCACTGTGATCTGTAAGTTGTATACATGTAGAAATGATAAAAAAAAAAGGTGTAATATTGTTAAAGTTGCACTTTTAAAAAAAACCTAAGAATCACATTATTCATATTTATTCATGTTATGTTCAAGTACAGTTCATAGATGAAAACATTTTAATTATGGAATTTCCTCAAAAACAGAGAAACCTTTGGAGTTCACATCATTTATAAGTGCATATCTTATTATTTATATTATTTGACTAGTCTGGTCCAGTTTAGATCATATTGGGTTGAATGTGGCCCCTGAACGAAATTGAGTTTGACACCCCTGATCTAGAACATAGTGAACTTCCTGTTGTCATCATTTCATGTAAATCAGGGTATAAAGATAAATAACTGGACTGACTGATTTGGCTATTAATGTCATTTTATGTTATTTAATTTTTTTCTATCTGTCTGAAAACCAAATCTGACAACCCCCCCTGAAAGTCATCCAGGAGACTCTCTTTTCATTTTTAATGGTGTTTACACAGTTCTGTCACTGTACACAATGAAATGTAAACACCATAAATAACAAACAGATCAGAGCCATTACTAATCTAATACTGAGGTTTAAGATCAATACCTGAAAAGTTTATTCAGATAGGATTGAAATCACATACAGTAATTAAATTGAAATTAATTTGAACACAGGAGGTAATATTGTCTTATAAGATAACATGATTCCTAATATAAAACATGAATTGTGATGCTACAGTACAATAAAGTACAACAGTGGGGAAAAAAAACACTATTTGGGTGCTTCTATAAAACTGCTCCTTAAAAACAGGACAGAGGGGCTAAAAATTCAAAGAAGATGTAGACTGATGTTATGAAGTAAGAAGTACTAAAATCAATATATTAATACTAAATATTTACTGAGATAAAATACACTCCTATATTATAATGATAAAAACTAATGATTAAGAGTTTGGTCTTGATTAGCTTTCTTATTATTTGATGCTTATAAATAAAATGTCATTGAAATTTTCATTTGTGTTACTGCCAAAACATGTATCCAGACTTTTTCATCATAATCATTCAACATGAACTAGTACATAAACTGTTAAACCATCAGGAATCAGCCTGGTCACAACTCCAATCCCACCCAGACCCCAGCAAACACAGTCAACCAAAAACCAGAAAACAAAAGCCCACTTTACTTTGAGGGAGTAGAGGAAGTAACAACATGCTGCTGCAGAATAATTAGAATGTACATTATCTGCTTTACACTGCAAACAGAGGTTACAAAGGAAAACAGAAAGGAGCAGAAATAAGTGAAAGAGGAGCACAACCATCCTCTGTTGTAAAAAAGTCAAGCAGGATGTTGAATAATAGGAATGAGGAAACATCAGAGGTTAAATGTGTTCAATTAGACACACTGCCTTACCCTGGTTTAGCAGTAGAGCTGTGAAGAAATGCAGAATAATCTTCAAAACCAAGGCAAACAGGTGAGAATAATATATGAGAAAAACTTAATACACATTCAGCAATGTTTATATTTGTACATTGCTCTGAAAATTAACAGGTATTTATTTCCATAAAGTGTCTAATGAACTTCAATACTGTCTCTGTTTTAGATCCAATGTAGAAAAAACAAAGTTTCAGGTTAAAAACACTCAAGTGATATTTATTTAATGTGACCTCCCTTTGCACTTAACATGTCTTTGACCTTTTTGTTCAAATATGAGATTTACTGTGTTAATTTAAAATTATTATATCAGGTTTCATTCAACACGTCATAACTGCTTTTTGTCATGTTGTCAGAGGTCAAACTAAGTACAGACTTTCACCTTTACAAAAGAATTAGTTTAGTTTTTTTTGTGTCTTTTGAGGCTGTGCACATATTTCCAGTATTTTCTTCTTATATGTGTAGAAAAGAAAATGAGAAATAAATATGTAAGGTCATTTCAACCCTGTTAAAACAGCAAAGATTTCTACATATTACTGTCTGACAATCATTTATAATGTAATCTTAATTTTCTGTAACTTCAACTGCTACATACAGTACTACATATCCTATATATGACATGTTACGTTATTTATTTTGTTTCATTTTATTTCTGATCTTATCATATTGTTATATTATATATCTAATCTTATATTTTACACTTTTAATTTATTTACAACTACACTGGACACATTTACAAATTAACTTAGGCTACGTTTTATTTATAGAATATATTGAATTAAAATACTCTATCCGTAGTCAGGTCAATTTATTTACAATAAATTTGATTATGCAGAAATTAAATGACCTGTTATTGGTTAAGAATGAGAGCTAAATATGTCTGTTCATTTCAACTCTGCAAAAACACTAAAGTTAGATGTATGTTGAGACTTTTACACAGGACCATACTGTAGATTTCATTAAAAACTGATGTAACTGAGACATTTTTACCTCCACTAACAAGCACATATCCAATTCCTGCACTACCCTTTTGGCACGCTGAGGTTGCAGGAACCTGGCAGACTGATGGATACTAAATTCATAATTGACTTTGCAAAGGTGAAACAGAGACAGTGGTGAATGGCAGCGTGTAATCTTCGGTTACGGGCTCTGACGTAAGCTCCGCCTTTGTTGCTGGTTGCTACTGTTTTGATATTTGATCTTGCTGCCAATCTACTGTACTTGAAGTGCAGTGTGGTACTGTGAATGAAAAAGTACTGGTCCATCTGTAAGGCATAAATGGCGACCAACGACTAAAATCATCTACTGATCGAAAGTGTTTAATTACTATTGATCCACTAATCCTATCAACACATGCAAATAATTGAAGAAGAAGAAAAAGAAGAAGCTTTATTTGTCATTTTGCAGATCCGATTGTGGTGAGGAAGCCTAATGATGATCTATTGAACACAGCTTGGACTTCACGTCTCCCCTGGCCACTCCCCTTAAATCAACACAGGAGTATAAAAACACCTGTGTTGTACCTGCTCCTCTCATTCCTGCTGCTGCGAGGTGGTAAGTGGATCATGACCCCGGACATACTGTTTAGAGGTGATTTTAAGTTAATGTCTGCCCCCTTTTGTTTCTTAGGTGCATCTGTTGCTGTTTTGCCCTTTTCTCTTGTTCTTTTCTGTTTCTTTTGTGTTTCTGTCATTCATATATTTTTTTGTCTAGTTTGGTTTTGTTTATTTTGTTAACCAATTGGGATGTTAATTTTGTTCAGTTAGTTTTCCTTTCTCAGGAGCTGGTTGCTGCATTTGGGGGGTTAAGCACATTGGTGTGGTCTCCCCTCTGTGTGATTTTACCATGGGACACATGTTTTAGGCACACCTTTTCTGTTGTGTGTTGTCTGCTGTGCTGCACTGAGGTGGGTTTGGTGGCACTCCTGGGCACCTCACATTGTAGTCTGCCCCCTGCTCCTCTTGTTTAGTTTAGTTTAGTTTTCTGATTAGTCCACTCGTTTTTTGAACTAATGTGCTTTTAGAACTGTTTGCCTTTTAAATCAATTTAAATAAAAACCTTTATATTAATTGCTTCTGTGGTTCGTGTGTTTTAGTATGTCCTTTTAACAGTGCTAGTATTTTATTTTCTTGGTTTGCATTCCACCCAGACACATCTCTGTCCACAGAACGAGCCTGTGTCCACCCAATAAATGACATTCATTTCCTGGGCCAAGACCCAGGTGGCGTTATCGGCCCATAAGCCCCCCCCCCCCCCCAAAGATAACCCTTGCCACACAAGGATCACAAAATGAGATTTCAGTTTGACCAACCCCTCCCAGGCTGATCGGGTCATGCAGCCATGTACGGCGCTACCTTCAATGTCAATCACCAATCGATGACTAATCGACAAAAGGAATGGAAAAAAGAAGCCGAACACAATGCACACATTTCTACTTTTACACAAAAAACAAGATCACATTACTTAAGGTGGGACTTATTCGATTACACACAAAATGATCACATGATATAAACAAGAGATAAAGGTGCAAACAGAGCATAAATACAGGAGTTATTGGAGTTCCATGGCCCTTGAGCACTGCAATGTTATGGACACATGAGGATAACAAGGAACCAGAGATAAAAACAAGGACATTGGTGTAAAAGGGAGCTTTTTCATCTTTTCATGGTCATAAGATATAGATATTTGGATGTTCAGAGGCTCCGTAGTGAATGTAGAAACACTGTCATCTTCCACAATATTTATTCACCAGTAAAAACCATGGAGTTTGATGAATGACAGCAGATGGACACTTTTTTTATGTTTTGCTAGAAAAATCCCTTTTTCCTCAGTTTTCTGTGTTTTGATACAATAACTTTTATGACCTTTGAACATAAAAGGTCTTAAACATAGGAAAAATTCTAAATACACAGGATAATATAATAATAAACAGAAATAAATCATATGAGGGTGCTCAAAGGTTAAACTTTTAAACATCACAAAAGTAACTCTAGGTCTTTAAATGTTAAATCCCATTAAATGCCATCAAATGAACTAACTCGTTACCATTTTGACTGGTTTCATGGTATTATTTGGGATTGATGGGAATGATTTCATAAGCCCACAATTTAATTATGAGTGAACTAAATATTTGCAGAAGTTAAAAGAGGTATTTCAACTCAAATCTCCTGTAACATCGATTCACCAGTAAATCCTATTTAATGTGTAAAAGATAGTGGTTGGAGACACTTGTTTTTATATTCAGCTAATGATGTATTTTTCTGATAATGTCAATTTTTCTTTAGTTTCCTCTTTTTTTTGATATAATCTTTGACTTTAATTTCATCTTTTCTGAACATCTACATGATTAGTGAACCAAATACAGTAAAATACCTGATTTTGCGCCGAAAAAAAATGCTAAATGCAGAGAATAATATTATAATAAATGATGAATCACAATGTAGTAAAAAAAAAAAAAAGATGTTGCCACAAAAATGCTTCATTGCCATCACACAATGTACCACAATAAGGTAATAACAATGAAAATGAACAATATCTATAATAATAGAAAGTCTTTACACTTACCAGATAGGCCTCGTTTCAGCCATTTGGGTTCTTCCAATATAATGAGGAAGTTTTCCTGCTTCTCGTACTCTTCCACATTTATTATTCGCACTTGTAGTGTCTGACTGGAGATATGGAAGCACACACAAACAAGAACAAATTAATTTATTATTATAAGGAAGTAAAAATACTGAATTAACACACTAGAACTGATGTGCATTAATATAAGAAACTGCTGCACTTCAAAATCACATCACAAACTAAAGTGACTTAAATAATTGATCACAATGGACATTTAAATAATTCAGGCCTAAACATACTGTACTGCAGCATCTCAGCTTTCAAAAGAAACCTCAAACTAAATGCATTAAACACTGGTTCATCATCAAAGTGTAGTTTGGTTTTAGCAGATTTATAGTTCTTTATTTGAAGCACAGTGATGAACATGTAAAATAAATTAGATCAAATAATAAGATCACTCTTTTTTTCTTATCTTTATTTTGAATATGAATGTTAAAACAAAGAAATAAAAAAACGAATAATAAATAAATAAATAAATAAAAACAAACAAACATACAACGCATAATACATATTCGAAAAGGAGTGAGAAGAATCCTAATTTATGAACTCCCACCCCTTCTCCTTATAAATTAATTACAATGATAATCTTCCAAGTCCATACATATATATATATATATATATATATATATATATATATATATATATGTGTGTGTGTGTGTGTGTGTGTGTAATATACCTACATACATACACTTACTCTATAATCTACAAAATGTCACATTCTCTAATGAACTCCATATATCTATATAGACTTTTACACAACACGTTTTTTCACTATGTCTACAATTAGTTCAAGTAAAAACACAGCTTATATAAGCTGAAATTTTAATGGGAAAATGATCTGTCAGCTTACATGGGGTGACCGGAGGTTCCCACACCTGAGCGGGGAGGGGATTATCTTTAGGCCAAGTCGAGTCAGCAGGTAATTCTGTCTAAAGGACCTCTTCCACCTGGAGTGTGTGACTGATAACCCATAGTAATCTGTCAGCAAGGCTCAGGTGCCCCTTCTAGAAAAACACTGAACCACAGCAGACGCACGCATGTAAAAGTACAACGACTAGTGCTCTGTACATGTGTCACGGGTTGGACAAGAAGGAAAATAAAGCTCACGGTCGATGACATGTTTTGTAAAAATGCACTTAAATCGATATTATATGGACAAAAGCATTCACGCATATTGAATTTTGGTGTGTCTTTTCTAGCAGGGGTCTGGTACATAAAACAATAATGATATATATTATAATCTAGTTTTATATTGTGATACATATTACTGCTTTGGTTAGTTTTTTTTTTTTTAATTGTTATCTCTGCTTCCAAAATGGTTTTTACTTAATTTGTCTCTACATTTTTTTTTTTTTCTTTTAATCCAGACTACGATATTTTTTTTCTCTCTAATTTTCAAACACACACACACACACACACACACACACACATATATATATATATATATATATATATATATATATATATATACATATATTGGACACGTCATGGCTACAGCTCATGGTTTATCCTGTTCATGAGATATAAACATCAGTATTTTCCTTAAAGTTTAACTGGAGATTTTTCTTCCCAAGTAAGATAGAAAGAAAGTAGATGATTAGTTGATGTTGAAAAATATTATTTACAGTCTACTTTATACATTTTGAGGGAGAACATTTAAAAATCAATGCTGAGAGAAATTGAGCAAGTGAGAAATTAAATAAAAACCAACCGTGAGGTGTTTTAGGAGCAAATATAACAATTTCAAACAAAACTAATGGAAAGATATTTGTCACAATATAAAACTAAATTCTGACATTTGACATCATTGTTTTGTAGCCCAGACCTATGTTAGAAAAGGAAAAACCTGAATTCACAGTGTCCCAAAAACTAATGTCTTTATAGTTTATAGATATTATAGCCCATCTGTGTATAAATGACTGGATTTTTAATGTGTGTGTAATGATGCTGTGACAAAATGACAGCTTTTATTGAATGTTATTGCTAGAGGGTCAACACCAGCACCCAGATAATCATCAGCTGCCCCTCCCCTTCCCCTCCTTCGACGACCTCAATAACTCCCATGCTTCAAAAACACCCGTAATATCCTCTAGAACACTTCTAAATACTGTTTGAATAAATAATACAAATTATTATATCATTAATAAAGTAATCTGATTCTGAAAATATGACTCTCATTACATATAATCAGATCATATTGGGCATCATGGCTCGACTGACAGAATGTATGGGTTCATTTTGTATGTGTTGTGTTTACAGGAGTAGAGCACAAGGTAACTAATAGGAGCCGTGACAGACAAAACTATACTGTAGATATACATCATTAATGCACTATAAACATTATTGTATTGTTAAATTTTGTTGAACAAAGATCAATGAAAAAAATCCCATTCTACTGATGAAAAAAATAATATTTCAAAATGAAATCATCACTCAGCCTATTATATGATATGATATGATAATTGATATATGATATGATATGATATGATATTAACACATATATATGATATGATATATGATATGAGACATGAAAAACTTCATTAAAATGTACCCTTTACCCTTTGTGGTCAGTAGAAACAGAAGTCCTACACTGAACTGCATGTGTAGAATAATCACAACCCGACTATGAGTGAAATGCACTCAGTTTGTAAGAATTCTATCTTTTACAGAATGAAACATGGTTATTAGTCTGGAAGCATAAATGTGCTTTGTCTCCTTTTCAATTTTCCAAACAGTGAGACGATCATTCTAAGATTCACACTGTCAGAATTTTTCCAGTCAACACATAGCAACTATTTTGTGATTTTTACAGTTTTGTCATCATTAAGATGTGTAGATCTGACTCTAAAAGGTCAAAGTTCAAGGTTAAATTTTGTAATTAGGCAGTATGTCAAAGTCATGTCCTAAAAGTACAGATAAATAGTATGTCATTTGGACTGTTTCTCACCTGGTTTGTTCATTGGTGAATTCTAGCTCCCCTCTGGTCTCTTCATAGTCCACCCCGGCCTTGGCACTGCCATCCTCCGTATGGTATGGCACAGAGACCGTGCCCCTGGAGCCTGAATTCCTCATTACCGTCACTGACAGAACGCCCGTACTCTCACTGACCCGCAGAACCTGCTGGCCAAAACTGAAGATGCCGGCGTGGTCGTCGTCCAAGATGGTGATGGTGGCAACAGACGGGTCAACCAGTCTGCCTTTGGGCGGAGACCCCGTCCCCTCACTTCCACCCTCCTCCAACCTCAGGTTTTGCAGACGCAGGAAGAAATGCTCGTCCTCCTCAAAGACATCATCATCCAGGATGCCCACCTGAGAAGCACAAAGGAACCATGGGTAAAATAGTTAATACAAGGGGTCATTAAATGCAATATAATGATAGGGTCAACTCAAATTAAACTATAGAGGGATTGTTTGTGAAATTTGGCTTAAAGATTGTTCCTTGAAAGAAGAGCAGATAAGCTACTTTTGAAAACTTCTTGTTTTTATTTAATTTATCTTCTTGTCTGATTCTTTGGCTGTTGTCTTCTTCTTCTTTTGTTGATTGAAATTACAAATGTATGCGTTTGACCAAGACAACAGCAGCACAAGTTACAGAAAATAAAAATGTCAGCCACACATCTACACTAAAAGCTTCATCAAACATCACAACAAATCATTCCAAACAGGAAATATACTTGTAGTCTATTTCCAATGTATCTATGTCCAGTTAATAGACAGGCTTTCCATTTTTACAACTGCATGATGTAAGATTGACTTTATGACCCCAACAATAGAAAAGAAACACCTACAAATGTGATGGTTTAACAGATGAAAAAACCTAAAGACCTAAAATAAACAGTGTTATTTTATTTAATATGACTACATATGGTTAATATGGCACGTGCAGAGAAGGGGTGCTACAGGGGCTCTGACACCTGCCCCTTTGCTGATTGACATCCAAAGTGCCATTTTGACAGGGACAGTTTTTTGTATTTTTTGTATTTTTGAAAAATAAATGAGTTCCAACAGCAAAGTTCGCCACAATGTGTCCTTGATCATACATGAAATTACATTTGGAAAATAACATTTTACACTAAATACCTTACAGCCACTGTAGAAAAGGTCAGGACTTTTATTTGTTTACGTCTATTCTACTTCCGGTCGAACGTTTATTTCCTGTTCTGAGTGTTTCCGTGTCTTAGTTTTAAATAAAGTTTACTTGTTTGAAAATTTTGTTTCTTGTGCCCTTTTGAAAATAAATTGAGCCCCTGCCCCACCAAAGCTCTCTGCACGGCCCTGTAGTTAAAACATTTCCCTGCCTACCTTTATCTCCTTCCGAGTCTCTCCTGGTTTAAACACTAGGGTTCCTTCACTAAACTCATAATCCGCTCCAGCGTTTGCGGATCCGTTTTCTGTACAATAGTCCACATGGAAGCTGTTCTGTCCAGTGCCTCCTTCCAGGACCACCCAGACACTCAGAGTTCCACAGTTCTCCGTGCACTGATACTGGGCGTTTTCGAAACAGATGTGTGAACATGTAGCGAGGTCGCTGGCCTGGGCAGCAGTGGAACGCCGTGTGTGCTCTGCAGCATGTTTCTTCAGAATGTTGCCGGCGCCGATCATCATGCGTGTGGCCTGGACACGGTAGAAGGCCCGGCTCTTCTTCTTCTGGACCAAGGCAGAGTAGTTGGCCATTTCTATCAGCTGGTCGATGTCTTTGTCCGGGTGTTTTTCCTTCAGGTCTTTGAGGATGCGGACAACCTGGAAAACAGAAAGACTTTCTGAGTTACAGAAGAAAACCAGCTCCATAGAAGGTTGAAATGAGGCCACATTAGAAAGAGAAGAAACAACAGAAACTTTTAATAAAAAAAAGTGTAATCTAATACAGACAACTTTGTTTTGCTGAACTCTGGAGGTTCTTACTCCTCAGCTTCATGCTGTTCAGACTCCTGCTGTCTGGATTTCTGTCTTCCAGAGTCCTGCTGCTACTAAGTCCCACCAGCCTCAGGACACCACATACTCTCCTTAAATTCACACTGAGTCTCTTTAAAGTTTTGAAACAATGACAAAGTAGTACATGTTAACCTTTTCTACTCCTTGTTTCTTTCCTTCTAACAAAGAATCCAAGAGGAACTTTGCGCTTTTGACTCAACTTTGAAGTTAAGAGTTGTTTTATTTTATTTTACAGAATAAAATCAGCACTTTTTATTATTAAATATGGAAGCTGATAGAAAATATTTAATATTTGTGTTCTGTAAATCAAATTATATTATCCTTGATCACCGTGGAATTGAATATTTGGTTTACTTTTCTGCACTTTACTTTGCCTTGCATCCAAACCAAATGTCAGTATTGTACTTAAAACACCCTTTAATAACACTATGATTTATTGTCAGTGTTGATTTATTTTATTTTAGCTCTTTTGTTATTAATTTATTTTTCACATTTTTACATCTATTCAAATCTCAGACCTGCTGATCATTATTTTACTTTTATTACAATATCTTACCTTATCTGTATCATTGATATGTTTGTATTATTATCTATAAGTCTTACTATAGTACTGTGTTACACAGAACTTTGTTTATCAGTGTTATGTTTTTTTTCTTCAGAATATTAGATACCATTTTTTGTCTCTGGAAGAAACTGATTAAGTGGAGAGTGTAATTGCCAGGCTGTATTTTGTCTCTCCTCCTCTCTTCTGATCTTTTTTTTTTGTGTTTTACCTCTGGTGTAATATTCTATCTTTGTCATATTTCAGTTTAATATTCATGCTTCTTCTTCTTCCTTTTCTCATATGTTATTTTAAGAACTAGGATTCCAAAATTGGAAAAGATGAAATACATTATTGATTGTCGCGGCCATGACTCATTTAGTAGAGTGGGTCGTCCATTAACCGAAGGGTTGGGAGTTCGATTCCCACTCTGTCCTAGTCAGTCTGTTGTGTCCTTGGGCAAGACACCCCCCCCCCCCCCCAGTATCACTCGCACTGGTGTATGAATGCGTGTGAATGTTTGGTGGTGGTCAGAGGGGCCGTAGGTGCAAAATAGCTTCTGTCAGTCTGCCCCAGGGCAACTGTGGATACATATGTAGTTTACCACCACCAGAGGGAGCATGTGAGAGTGAATGAATAATGGTTCACTAATGTAAAGTGCTTTGGATGTCTTGAAAAGCACGATAGAAATCTAATCCATTATTATTATTATTATTATTATTATTATTATTATTATTATTATTATTATTATTATTATTATTATTATTATTATTATTATTATTATTATTATTATTATTATTATTATTGTGTCTTTTTTGAATGATGTTATGTTTATTCCTTTTTTCTGTCTTAAAGCATATGTTTTTCTAAAGTTGTGCAGTTTTAAATTAAATTAACTGAACATTGGATAAAAAAAATATAAAAATGTTGGATGATAATCCCTCTTTCAGTTGAATACAAGTGAAAAAATTGACATTTTATATAAAGTGATTAAAATGAATGGCAGTCACATTGTCTGGAACTGTGTCTCACCTCATCTTTGTTCTGATCTAGTTCATTAGCTGTTTGTACAGATACGGTCACACTGGAGGAGTTTCCAGGACTCCCATCTGGACACTTTCCATCCACGATCACATCAATGCCTTTAGGTGCTAAGTCTCCCTCCATTTCCACCACGATGCCGTGACGTTTGTCAGCTCGGTATCGCTTGTGCATGTACTTGTAGAAAAGTAAGCGGCGGTCAGCGATCCACGCCAAAAGCACACACACCGGGAAGTAAAGTAGAGTCACTATTGCCTCCCACACCTGGTGACATCAGGGTACATGATCATTAAAGCATGTGTTTATATGTTATTTAGTAGAAATATTTACAGTCAGAAGAACACACACCTCTACGACCCCTGGTGAGATGACAGCCAGAATGAGGTAGAGCCAAATGTAAGCAAAAATACTCCAGAAGGCCGTGATAAAAAATACTCTCAAGTGTTTAATTTTGCGTGTTTCTCCATCAGGAATCACCCAGACACACAAACCAATTATCACAAACATATTAAAGGCAGCACTGCCCACGATGGTGCCTGGACCGAGCTCCCCGGCATCGAAGTTGTGTCCACACACCTGTTAAAGTCAAACATCAAAGAAGAAATGTCATGGGGTATAAAAACAAAAAACAAAAAAAAAACAAAGGGATCTCAATATCAAACTGAACATCTGTTCGTCTACCTCGATGACAGAAAGTAGAATCTCAGGTGCAGATGAACCCAGGGCCATTAGTGTGAGGTTGGATACCGTTTCATTCCAGATCCGAACTGTTGTTACTGTTGTCTCACCATTTGGTTTGGTGATGGTCACCTCTTTCTCCTACAAACACAAGTTTAAATCAGAACAGTGGTGAGAATTAAAGTTAAAGTTAAAGTATTTTGTTACTGTACTTAAGTATATATATATTTTTTAGATATTTATATTTTACTTGAGTATTTTTTTTTCTGGCAACTTTTTACTTTTACTCCCTACATTTTTTCAGAAATATCTGTACTTTATACTCCAAATCCAACCAAAAATAATACCCCTTGTCTCCTCTTTGGGGGGGGTAATGAATCATACCTGAGAGGTGATGACCTCTATGGACGCCATGAAGCGGTCTGCGATGATAGACACACCCAGGAACATGTAAATGAGACACACGAAATAGACAATGGCCCGCCCTGCCTGCTCCCCCAGCGGTGGGTTGATGGGCAGCCACACCGGCAGCAGGATGCCAGGTCTGCACACCACCACGCCTGAGCACGACCGCTTGCCCGACCCCGTGGCGTTACTCGTGGGCTGGGGTTGCTGGGGGGCAGATGCCCGCTCCACCACCTGGGGCTTGAAAGGGGTGCAGGGATGGGGGAGGAGGAGAAGGGAGAGGAGGAGGAAGAGGAGAGGGGGTGTGGGAACAGGGAGGAAGGAGCCCATAATGTCCCTGAGTCAGATGGGGGGCCGGTGGGGTCAGTGGGTCAGGAGACTCTCCTACAGAAAAACAAACACAAGCAGTAGGATATTAGAAAAGTCATATTTCCTCCCACTTCTGTTCAAATATGTCTAGTTTGTTTTCAAATATAAGTTTTCATGGTTTCTTACATTCTGGCTTATTTTGAAAGTTTTTTTGTTTTTGTTGTTGTTGAAATAAACTGAACATCAAAGTATTTTAATGAGGTTGAGCCATCTTATACATGACATTTAACAAATTATCTTCACCCCCAAAAGTCAAGACTGAATATATTACTATAAAATAACTTATCAGTGTGGAGTTGATCTACTTTTAGTCTCGTTCAGACGTTCCCTGAAAATAGATGTATTTGATTGTTTGCATAAGTTTAAGACAGGTATACAGGGTCAGTACTAAAATATATATATATATATATATATATATATATATATATATATATATATATATATATATATATATATATATATATATATATATATATATATATATAAATATATATATAAAATAGAAGGCATTAATGCTACTAAAGCAAAGATTAGATGTAAAGAACAAAATAATATGAAAACTGGAAATAGGAACATTCTTCAGTGTTCAAAATAAACACATCATTTCTAGTTTAAGTTTCAGTAAAATTATTCTTTCTCAAACAAAATGTAAAATCTGGACTGAACAAGATGGAACTCTGGGTTCCTTTAAATCAGGGGGGTGGAGTCCTAGTTGAGGGCTCCTATCCTATATGTTTTAGAAGTATCCCTCTGTCAGCACACTGAACGATTCTTATCAGGCTTCTGTAGACCTTCATGACATTTGTTAGAAGAGGGATACATCTAAAACATACAGAATAGTAGCTTTCGCGGACCAGGATTGGACACCCCTACTCTTAGTCAAAGATAACTTACAGGAAATTATAAGAAAACGGAATAAATACTGGAAGCAGAAATCTAAATACTACATGAGAGTTAATGTGGAAAAGGTGAGAAAGGTTTACAATTGTCAGGTGCACAAAATCACAATCTGTGCATCATCTTAAGCAACTCCCTCAGAAATAGAGACAAACCACAAATGAAATAAATGACCAAACATTATTCTTGCTGCATACATGATGGTTATTTTTTTTTTTAATCATCATAATATACATATTACACAATTATTGATAATATTTTCCATCAGTGTTCGTTAAATGCTAAATGGGTAAATGCAGTCAAGTGCTTTCCACTGTTTAAGAGGTGTGTTTTTTTTTACCATCCAGGTTGTTTTGTTCTTCACCAGACAGACACTGATACAAAGGCTCGTTACTAGCAGTTACAAGTAAACTGATCTGCATGATTCATCTAACCAGCTGAAAATGCCCTCTTAAGAAACCAAAGCCAGGTTGTTTAGGTGCGTGCCTCCTTTTATGAGCCTCCATTGACTCTGTTCACTGAATACTGATGGTGGAGTTGGTACCTGCTCAAACCAACAGCTCATTGTGCTTGAATCTGAATAGAGAAAATAATCTGATAAATATTTCAATGTTGAAGTTAATTCATCAATTCAATTGTTTGGTATCAATTATTGATTTCTTTGTTAACCAAAACATTTCTATTGGTCTGTAACTGCTGGTCATTATTTATGTCATCTGCAATTTATTTATTTATTTATTTTTACTTTTATTTCCTACAGTGTGATTTAGTAAATATTCAGTGCTCAGACATGTGCAACAGGTGAACTACAGTCTGTCACAGGTGAACACAGACTGCAGCAGGGTTGCACAGAGCTCTGGGTCTCGTTCCGAGTCCACCACCTCCACTCCCCCTGCACAGGTGACACTGCACTATTGTACATTGTGGGTTGAAACAGATACTGGGGTGCTGCATCTTTGATGCAGCCTGAGCTCTGCCAGCTCATTATGGAGTTGTGATTCAGAAACACAGCCTAGAGGTCCGACATATCACATTTCACTTTCCAAGGTCTGCTATGGTTACCACGGCCTCAGACAGAGGGCCATCTTACACCAGTGTGTGCCGAAGGGGATAGATACAAAAATAACTTTCTTGGCGCTCACATATAGATAACAATAGACATGACAGAATTATGCGAAGCACCACAGGGGATAATAATTTTTTTTTTTTTTAATCAAGTTAAAGGTTAAACATGTTATTAACAGGTTTCAACATTTACAGACCTTGACATATTTATCTGATGACAACAATGATTTATTTTTAAATATTTAACCTATGGCTAATTTATCCATATTTACTATCACTCTCTGCATTTTACATTTGTCAGAGATAAATCTGCTGCTTTTTTATATTTAGTTCACTGATCATGTAGTTGCTCATAAAAGCTCAAAGTAAAATCAAAGGTTATTATATAAAATATAAAAAAGGTGAATGTTTTACAAAATATGTCATCAGCTGAACCTAAAAACAAATATCTCTATTCACTGTTAGTTATCATACCATGTGTTTTGCTAGTGAATTAATGTTGCAGAAGATAACTGTTTCCATGTTCTCTATGAAGGCTCTGAACCCCCAAATGGTTCAGATGTGGTGACCATGAGAAGATGAGAAACTGTATTTTATGTAAATTATTTACATGTAGTGATGTTATTTCAAATGTTATGAAACATTTGAAACCAGTAGATGCTTTTGGTTGCTGAAGAATGTTTAGGTCTTTGAGGGTTAATGCGTGTTTTATTTTCAGGAGTATGTCTGCGTGCTTTCCTTTCATTCTTAACTAATCTAATTCTTCCTCATGTCCAGATGTCTCCTGTATCCTAACTGTTGCTTTATCTTCAGGAGGGGTCGCCATGCTCCCATGTGCAGTGGTATATGGATGTAAGCTAAGGCTGGATGCATTATTGATAAATGCTTTCACCTAAATATAGCAGGATATTTCGTCCTTTCATGTTGGACGCTGCCAGGCTTAAGCATCATTTAGAGGAAGAGCCTGGTGCACTTACCAGCCAGACATAAAGAGAGCACTGCTTGGCCTCTCGCGCCAGTGAAGGGATCAAGTAAACATTGACATTAGTGCCGCTCCCTACTTTGGCCAAACCAGATCACAGCCACACTGATTCACATCTACACATTGTGTTTATGAGGAAGAATACAGGAAATTAGCAAAACCATAAGAGAGTTTCTATTCCTTTTTATATTTAACTTGTCTGTATAATTTCATCCTTTTTTTTTGATTTTTGCAAAAGCATGACTTCAATTTGATGAACTGACTTGATTTGGTTTAGTAATAATGTTGTGGTCATTTTTTTTACTTTCAGGTGTGATTAACCCTTTCAAGCATGAATTATGAGAATATTAATGATTGTTGTAGCCTAAAATGTCTGATGTTTCATGAGCTTTTCTGAAAAATTGCAATGAAAGTTGTGGTGCTTTTTAGGCTTTTGTTGTGGGAGGAAGTGACATAGTTGTGATTGTCCCTTTTTGTAATTAAAATTAAGTAATACTTCAAATATTTAGTTATTGAAAAGTGAATTAAAGTCGTTGTGATATGGTCCTCGAAACTACCTTTAACCGAGATGGCAAATAAACGATTACAAGGATGACAAAAATGCAACAAAATGTTGTTTTTTTTCAAATGCACCCGTTGGTTCAAAGTTTAAAGTGCACATGATCTCACAACACTACTCTCTTTCTCTCTCTCTCTCTCTCTCTCTTGTGCAGCACCGCAAACAACACGCTCTTTTTCCCAAACATGATGTGGACAGTGTGGTGTACGTCTTGGCGGCCGCTGACTTACACTTTTTGCACTTAATGTAAAAAGTGAGGATGTGTGACAGATGTCTGGATAGTCCAGTTTTAGAGCCGTGGGTCCAGACAAAATCCAGACATATGTTCACCTACTGATGTTGTGCAGTTACATTTAACAGAAAACTCAAGGCTAACGTTAGCCTTTGTTTTGTTGGGGTTAAAATGCTGTTGGTATCTTGTCAGTGGACATTGCTACATTGCAGTGAACTTTAATATAAGTTGCTCATTGCTGGACAAACATGTGTCCGTGTTTTTGTGTGTGTGTGTGTGTGGGGGGGGGGGGGGGGGGGGGGGGTTTAGCCGTGTGTCTGTGTTGTTCCTCCACTGACAATGTGATGATGTCATTACGACCCGTCGACTCGACTTGGACTTTATTGACAGATAAGTCGACTTGAAAAAAACTGAAGTTGTTAATGCCCTACTGTGTACTGAGTAGTAGAGTCCAAAATAGACAAAGACACTGAGATATTAAGACAACCTTTAAAATAGGGCAAATAAAATATTACCTGGATGACAAAAATGCAGCAAAAAATGTACTCTTCTGATGGTACCAGTGTATCATTTTAGTCATCAAATACAAACAGGAAAAGGTGGAAGGAGCAGCTCAAGACATCGCAAATAATTGGTCACATTTTGCGGGAAAGTCGGTGATTGGTTGCAACATCGTGCGGAATTCACAGGGATTGGCTGAATTTGTGTTGAAGTTGCAAATCGCAACATCGTTAAATCCTGGAGGGTCTGACTGTAGTGACCACTATGCATGAAAGGGTTCCCAGTATAAAGATAGAGAGTCATAATGCTGATGATCCATTAATATTCTGTCTTATAATGTTAATGTGTATTTCTTGTTCCTCATCTAGTTTTATTCTCACTATTGTTCATATGTAATTATTGTAATGTATGTTCGCTGTTGAATGTACAAATGTATGTTGTTTCTATTTTGCACACACATTTTGGCTCCATAATGTAAATACTGTTGAATGAGTTGATTTTAAATTGGGTTTTAGGCCTATTTTGTTTATTTCTTCTGGCTTGAATTTGAAGGACAGGAGTGTGTATTTAAAACTTTAATATATTGGGCTCTAGTTTTGCAGACCAGGCTCAAGCGGGGTGCAACTGGCCTGCACTGCACCAAGGAGGTGTGTCCAGGCGACATACAGACTGGCACAAACCCTCCCACTGGCGCATCCCTCCTCCATTCCATCAGCTGTCCTCTCGCTGGCATAAGTGGGAATTAGGGAGGAGAAAGGGTATGTGATGGATGTAACACAGCTGATCAGATCTGCACCATTCGCTCTTCTCCTCGCTCATAAATGCACATCCAGACACACGCCGCAACACTGGCTGACTGGGTCCGTTTAGGTTTCGTTTGTTTTGTTTAAACAGGGATTTGATTTTATGTAGTGCGAGTCATTGCGGTTCTTAAGTTTTATTTCCACAGAGAGCACATAAACCAGTTTGTTCCACCATTTTTTTCAAGTTTGTGCAGCAGTTGTTTTAAGCTAGATGTGCTTTGGTGAAAAGCAGTGTCTTTCAGAGTGTGCACAGCACTTTATGTCTGGGGTTTATTTTACTGAAATTTCCAATAAAATACACAAAAAAATGCATTAAGAAACACACACACACACACACAGACATATATTTTAATTGAATTAATTATTTCTTTTGTTTAGTTTTTTTGTATTTTGGGAGAAATTTCAGCAAAAAGAAATCCCCAAAATAAAGTGTTTTTCACCAAAGCACTTCCAGTTTAAAATACCACATTAACACAAAACATACATTAAGTCTGAGATTCTGCGAACACTTCAGCTAATACATTTCCCCACTTTGGACAAACACATTAAGTCCAGATATATTTCCTTCTTTCTTGAGAATGTTTGCTAATGTAAAATGATGCTCATGCAAAAAATTAATATTTCATCATGATAATAATCCACAGTAACCCTGTGATTAATTTGATAAAAAATTGCAATCATCTGACAGCTCTAAATTGTACTTTTCATTGACAGTAATAACTGAATAATGAACGATTTTATATGGGGTGGGGTGGGGGGCAGAGGTCGTGGCGTTGTTGATAGGTCTATGGTCTCCATTGCCTCTTAGCACACAGTAACAGTGAGCTGGGCGACAGCTCATCTCCCCTTACTGCCTCTGACACAGCCACGATCTGTCAGCACCAGTGATAAGTGATTGCCTTGGATTAGTTTACCTTGATAGGAGTGCCAGAGAAAAAAGGAGTTAGCACCTTTAACAGTTTAGTATTTCCTGCCTGTACCCTGGCGGTGGGGTACTGTGGGATGATGGATGATGCTCCTCTGGATGTACAGAGCATTCAGGCGGAAAGATGACGGATGAATATTTTAAGCATCGATACCAGGACATGTACTGTACTCTTATTCTGTCATTTAAAACCCAATGTATTTACATCATGGCTGAACCCAAGGAACATTCTCATTGTTGAGTAATCTGGTATTATTTTATTTCCGATTTGTTTGGTTTGTGAATAAAATCTTGTGAAAAAATTATTAATCAATCACTCAATCAACTAATAAATCTATTTCATTAACGTTATTATCAATCACTTATTTATCCTCTTAAATTTTCAGTGAAAATCTGGTATTTTCCTATATTTAATTTACTTATCATGTATGTTTATTAATTACCTCCACCAAGGAAGTTATGTTTTTGCCAGCGTTTGTTTGTTTGTTTGTTTGTTTGTTTGTTGGTTTGTATAGAACATAACTTAAAAACTTATGGACAGATTTTGATGAAATATTAAGGGTATGGTGGTAATGGGGAGATCAACAAGTTATTCCATAAAACATAAAAACACTATCTCCATCCACTGTCATTTCTCAGTTTTTAGTGTTGAGTCAGTGTTGCAGAAGATGTTTCCATGTTCACTAGGAATATCTAAAGGGCTCATATCAAACCAGAACAGTCACCCAACATAAAGATAAACACAATTTTTTTTTTCAGTGAAGCACTTTGATCTTAAAATACTACATTAACACAAAGCATATGTTAGTTGTGGATTCTGCAAACACAAGGCTAATGTGTCGCCCAGCTTGGATAAATACATTCAGTGCAAATATATTCACTTCTTTCTTGAGTCCGTTTGCTGAAGAAAAATTAAACACAACTAATATAGATTCAAATTGAATATTTAATTATGATTAATCTAAAGTAATCCAAATAAACCCTGTGATTAATCTGATTAAATATTTTAATCATTTGACAGCACTACTTTTTGATGTTGTCATTTTGATGCACAAGTTTTATTGTCATCTGCTGTCTGTATATTTATCAGTATCGGGTTTTTAAAACTTCAATTCTAATTGGAGTAAGACAATAATTTGAATTTCTCTAAGTGTATGTAAAAACATTTACATGCAGGTAAACACATTTGAGATGTGTCCTGAATGACAGGGGTGTGTCCAGTGTTAAATAATAGTTAAATGCTCATTGTCTACTTGGTTAGATGTATAGTATGAATATATATATATATATAAACTTCCCACCAAAAAAAAAAGTCTCCACCTAGATTTAACAAACAGTTTATATGATTCCAATGGATCTCCGAGTTGCAAAAAGTTATTTAATCCTAAACGATACATTGAGCAGCTTCTCATTTTTTACACAACAATCCATTTGTAGAGAGAATAAAGGTTCAATGATGCTATTCATCCTCATGAGATTGTCGAAGAGTGGTTCAAAGATCATGAGACATCATTTTCACACATGAATTGGTCACCACATAGTCCAGACACGAACCATTGAGCACATTTGGGATGTGATGAAGAGGATTTTACACACTGGTCAACATCATCATCATCAAATATTTGTGCAACTATGGATGAAAATAAACTTTAGGACACTTATTGTGGCATTGGATAAAAATTTAGTGCATGTGTTGTATAAACAAAGCGTAAGGTAATCCAGTGAAATATTGAGGGTCTGACTTTTTTTGACTGGGCAGTGTGGTGTACAAGTGGAAGAAAATAAACAATAAGTGCTTTCATTTATATGGTTAATTACCAACTAAAATATCATAATGTTGACCTCATTTAAGAACAAGAGTCTTATTCTCTATTTGCACAGGATCAGTATTATCTGTGGACCACTGGTAATTCACAATTACCCCATACCTCTGTGGTATTGTGTGCCGCATTCAAAACAAAAGTCTGGAATTCACACAAATTACAGACATTATGACTGGATATGTTGTAAATTAACAACATCCTGTTTGGTCTCAATACATTAATAAGGTAGTATGAAAACAAAGTATGCATAAGAATAGCACTGTGTCCACAAAGGGGTAAAATACCATTGATATGGATACAGTCTGTAAATTTGCTCCATGCCTTCAAAATAAGAGCGGGGTCAGTGCAGATGAAAACAGTCTCCATATTACAATAGAAGTGAATGGGCAGTTATTAGCAGAGGCTTTCCCTCTGGCAAACGACCGACTGAATCTATACAGATGACTTCAGATAGATATAAATATTAGTGTACATGTGGGTTGGCGTGACCATATCTTTCTTTTACCACATGCTGCCACACAATTTCGACCACTTCATCCATTATTCACTCCAGAAAAAGACAGGAGGCGTGCAATTGAAATCACAAACACAGACATTCACATTCACACTTGACTTGAATTATCACTGGACATCTGTTTTTCACCCAAACACAGTAGGTAATTTGTGATGGAATTATTACTGAGTAAATTACGGACACGGTGCATTCACACGGGACTAAGAACTCAGACATTCTCTGTAAATATTCTGAATTACCAGTGGTTCATAGGTGCGAATAGGGCATTAAACTCATTTTCTTTCAGAGGTGCCATTCACCCTGATGTGATCTCCAGTAAAATAATAGCATAATAACCTATAAATAAACAAGTAGTGCCCGACACAACAAACCCCACCCTCCTCACACACACTTTATCTGATTTGTTTGATCTCTTGTCATTGTGAAAACACATTTTTTTACTGTGACCTTTGACCTACATTGACCAAAATTTAATGTGATCTATTCTGGACCATCTTTCCTGAAAATTTCATGGAAATTGTTCCAGTAGTTTTTGCATAACCCTGCTTACAATCAAACAGGTCAGACAGACAGACAGACAGACAGACAGACAGACAGACTCAAACACAATACTCTTCTCCCCTTCAGGAACAAGGTAATAATGACCGAAAAAAACCCAAAACCATATTAAATTATGAAAACACGTATTTTTTTAAAACTATCCAAACAAAAAAAAAATGTTAAAAAGAAAAAAAAAAGTACAATTTTAACAATATTATGCCTCAGTATCGTATCTACACAGGCAGAAAATGATTAAAATCATGCTTAATTTTCTTTAGACAGTTCAGGTTGTTCATATTTCTTCAGGTCATTCACATTTTATTGTTACAGGAGAGTTTGTAAATGTAAATATTTTCATAATTTTATATTATTTTTTGCAGTAAAACAAAGACAAAAATGTTATGTTGTCATTATACATAAGCATAATGTGATATTTTCACATCAAACTGAGTAGAATCATGGAGTCATTATTTGTTATTATTTATCAGAGGTTATTATATTATTTTACTGTAGATCATGTTAGTCTGCATGTGGAACCTGAAGTAAATTTGACAGCCTTGGATGACGAATTTTTGCAATTTTTGGCATTGTTTTTGTGGCGGTCAGGGGAGCAAATTGGCAGCCATGCTTCTGTCTATGAGAATGAAGGACTAATGGGTCACTAATGTAAAGCACCATATTGATATAATTTATTGATCCCTTACAGGAAATTTCTTGGTAACAACAACAGAAGACCTGCAGTAGAAGGCTGCCCACCACAAGCGCCAAAGAAGAGTCCGTGAAATACCAAAAATAAAATGTACTCACACAGCATACATTGTAGAAACAGTACATGTGTAAAAGTGTGATGGAACATTTTGAAATGATTGTAGGTCAGAAAAGAATTAGGGTTTGGAGGCAGACATGCATGCTAGCCATTATTATTATTATTATTATTATTATTATTATTATTATTATTATTATTATTATTATTATTATTATTATTATTCACTCAACATTTTCACCCCTTCACCTTTAAAAAAAATTATATTTATTTGAAGCCACATTCAAGCCTGGCAAAAAATTTCAGAATCTGATGTCGCCAACAAAAATCTCCCAAAACCACGGCGTCTCAAAAATGTAAATACATTATGTGGATGGGAGGGGTCTTCAATATTTTTTCAATGTACAAACATGAAACTTAGTACAAAATACATTATCATCCTGCCCTAAACCCATCAGGAAGTCAGAAGATGGAAGTGTGGACCTCTAAAATCTCAGCCCTCATACTTTAAATATTTTCTACAATTTACACTAAACTGGGTGATAATCCCCTACACATGTTTGACCAAAAGTTATAACTTTAAGTTTTGATGAAATGTTAGAAGTGGCTGTGATTACTTCACAACGAAGCAGCCATTTTTAGACACATATCCATTGTATCTTGCACATACAGTGTGATTGAGTTGGACCCAATGTAACATTTGTGTAGAATGACAACCTGAACACAATGATATGGAACTTGTACACACACACAGAATAGCTCCTCACAGGGATAATAAAGGTCTCAAGCTCTCATGACCCTACAGCTTTAGAATGAAAGTGACATTTTTTTTTCGACATAGTCAAACAAACATTGGCACACATATCCCTCATGCCAACCTGAACCAAAAAGCCAATGAGGACACACTTTGATCTTTAATTGTGTTGCCATGGCGACACAAAAACTGTGCCATAGACATGAATGGGGTTTTAGCAGAATCCCTTTGAATGGGACTGAATTATTATAATTTTTTTTACATAGTCAAACCAAATTTGACACACACGTCCCTGATGCCAAACTGAACCAAAAAGCCAGTGAGGACGCACCCCTATTTTCAATCATGTTGCCATGACAACACCATAACTGTGCCATAAAACTGAATGGGGTTTAGTCAGAATCACCTACACACGTGGCATCAAAAGTTATTGATTACATTTTTGATCTAATATTGGGTGTAGCTATGAGGAGTTCGTAATGAAGGTAATTTTCAAACTTATTGGAGTGCATGTCACAGATACAATGTCCTCTCACTGTCAGGTGGTCTCAGTGGTCACAAGGGGAGGTGAGGACCTATAATACTGCTGATGGTTTTACTAGTTATTATTATTATTATTTTATGACCAAAATAATTATGGGTAATTCTTTGAGGGTGCTTCCCTTTGACTATTTTCCATAGATGTTGAGTAAATTTGAAAGCCTACCAAAAAAAAATCCTCTGCTTCCATTTTTCAATTAACTAAGCTCAGTGTAAGGTCAGATAGATGTTCCAAATAAAATAGCTCTGATTTTTCTTCATATGAAGATGAGGAATAATTTTATCTTCTACCTGCTTTCAATTGTGTTTTAGGGTGTTATCTAAATATCTGGGATGATATTTAGGTAAAGCATCAGATGTTTTTCATATTAAGTCTTTCCTTTTTGATTTAATTTACATGTATTAATGACAGCCTAATATAATGGGCTGAAATTTCAGTTTTTTCTTGTATCAGTATTGGCATGTTGCATTGGTTGACATCCTCTTTTTTCCCTGCCATGCTTTACTGACAGATGACATTCACTGCACCACCATGTTCTTGGAAATACTGCTGTCCACACTGAAAAAATTGTTCTTTTGTGGTATAGTAATATTTATTAGGTCAACCGTTACAATTTAACATTTATAATTTTAAGTAAAGAAGACATTTATTATTTGACAGAGAAAAAAATCCATAACAGCTCCAAATACCAGCAACCTGTATCAGTCATTGGCTAAGGTTGATGTAAATAAATAAATAAATCTGTATCAGGCCCGCAAAAAATGTATGATTCCTAAAAAAAAAAAGGCAAAAACCAGTTACAACTTTAAGAAAAATAAATAAATCTGAATATTGATGATAGGAATACAAGATATAAAAGATAAAATACAGAGGAAACAGGCTGAAAATATTGCGTGAAACATGAAACAACGAAGAGAAAAAACATTTTTAATACAAAAACTGAAATACATGTATAGGACCCCCCCCCCCTCCACTATAGATTAAGTTTGGAAGCTTCTAGTCTTTCATTCACTGTTTAATTATACAAGTAAACACTAGTTAAAGACATCAATCAAAATCTGGACAAGCTGCTTAAAATAAACACTGCTTTTTAACAGAGTAACCAGAGACAAGGTGGGGATGGGGTGGGGGGGTGGGGGGTCCACACAACCCAATTACCAGTTCATCACTGTCAGGAAGACTTTATAGTGAAGGCTCGAACATTAACCTGTATGTAGATTGACTAAGCTCACCTTTCCAGGATGTAAACCCTATGCACAGGTAAACCAATAACATGCTATGTATCAATTTCACAGGCAGCCGCTCAAAGCCAGAGCACGGTCTTATTCTCAAACACACAAGTGTCCCATTAGGGGGGGGGGGGGCGCTCAACACTGCACAAGAGGCCACCTGAGCCCTGACACCTGAGGAACACGGTTCTTATGTAATGTACAGTGTGTCATGTAAGGAAGTTTCTACATGTGACGACCATGTGTGACAGGAAAGTGTCGGATCGTTCACCTCGACCATGCAGTCGGACCTCGGCTGGAGAGCAGTAAATGTTGTATAAGGTTCTATTTGTCTCTCTCTCTCTCTCTCTCTCTCTCTCTCTCTCTCTCTCTCTCTCTCTCTCTCTCTCTC
Source organism: Siphamia tubifer (assembly GCA_020466265.1). Lineage (NCBI taxonomy): Eukaryota > Metazoa > Chordata > Actinopteri > Kurtiformes > Apogonidae > Siphamia > Siphamia tubifer. The sequence goes on from CM035796.1 coordinate 27,349,873, forward strand.
TCTCTCTCTCTCTCTCTCTCTCTCTCTCTTTATCTCTAGTATGCCCCTTCATTATTTACGAGCAGGCATTGCTGTAGCCTTTGCACCACTTTTCATACACAATACATCCTCCCGAGATCCAGTTATGGATTTTTAGAGGAGTTTAACCATGTTACTTTTTAAAAAAAAATGCTGACATTGCAAAAGACATTCCATTAATAAATAAATAAATACGATTTTTTAAGTATCTGAAAAATTATTGCATTATACAGCTTCCAATTAAGACAATTGTTGAACATAAAACAACTAAAATCTTTAACTTTCATGGGCCTCCATGAACGAACCTGTGCAGGAGGATGGTTCTGGAAGTTACGCTTTTATTTAAGTCTATTTTTCATTTTCATTTAATTTTTCCTTCTCCATCACTGGTTGGTTTGTAACATTTCATCCTCCCTCTACTCCTATGTATTTGAAGAGTTCAAGCTTGAAGATTAACATTTAACACTAAAGAATAATTATAAACATTGTAGAAGTTGTAAAGACTTCTATAATTAAATAAATTATATTAATATTAGAAAAGCACTCTGAGAGCACAGACCTCCGCCCACCCTCCAGATCACCACCAAAATCTAATAATTTCCAGATCTCCCCATTACCAACCTACACTGAAAATGTCATCAAAAGTTATCTTGTACACAAACCAACCAACGACGACAAAAACATAACCTTCTTGGTGGATGTAATAAAAAGCCCATTTGTATCATTACCATAAATTCAGGTCAGATTAAAACTGACGATTAGATAAATGCACATCAATTGAAAATGATAAAATGATAAATAATAGCAGGGAAAAAAAGAGTGTATCAGTCAATGCAACAAGCTGATACTGATACAAAGAAAAAAAAATAAACTAAATATTGGCCTGATATATCGTCTGGCCAATATATCAGTCTATTGTAGACACTGATGATAATACCTGTGTGTTGGTATTCAGCGCTTTCATTCAGGGTTCAAAGGTTTAGAAGCCAAGGAATAATTCAGCAACAGATATTTGTGTTTTGTTTTTTTAACAAATTGTAGCTAAATTTTGGATTAATCCTATTATCATACATTTGTAAAAATGCAAAAGCTGAAATATTAAATTTGCTAAAGTCCTTTGGTGACCTGCTCTCATTAGATCATTGTAGTTTCTTTCATTGTCAGTGTGTTCAATGGCGTCAAACTTGTCTAAACAGTGTTAACTGACTTGTTACAAGCCTTAGTCATTCACAGTTTTTTTTAAGAATTGACATTTAAAGCCTCAGTGAGTCTGACCTTGTTAAATAAAATATTAAAAACACAAACATGAACCAAATTCTGAAAAAGATGGTGCACTGTACAAAATGTAAATACATAATAGAGAATGCATAGATAAATAAATCCAATGAAACATTTTGTTCACAACAGAACAAAGAAAAGTTATCAAAGATTTAATAATGTACCATTTTAAGAAGAATAATGAGGTAAATTATGACAAAAAAAACTTGGGACAGGGACAAAAAACAGCTGGAAAAGTCAGTAAGTTCAAATAATATGTGGAAATTAATTAGGTTAAATGGGTATAATTAACTGATTTAATCATTGCATTCTGCTTTATTTACATTTACATTACACATATTGTAATAAAATTTGGGTTTATAAAAAGTACATAAGACTGGTTCTTATTTACAGATGATCAAGATCAAAGATTAATAGTAACTATAGGGAGCAAGAATCTTTAAATTCATAGAAGTTCATGATTAACTTGAATTTTTACTGGGTTATTTTTTTTAAACTTCAGATATTTTTTTCAATAAAACTCTAAACCATGAAGAATTGTATTGACAACATGTACAATATATTATAACAAACACACAGGGTGTAATCTAACATATCTGTTGGGCATGAAAATGTCACTAGCGTAGAAATAATATTTTGCATTTTAAGCAAAAACTCAAATAATTTTATTGCACTGTTCACTTTTCAACAAAATTCACAAATAGTTGCACAGTTTTCCTACAATTATACAACGTAGTCACATACCCTGATTTAACTGAGATGCTTTACCTTTTGATGTATTTTCATTCTTTGCTTTAAAAAATTATTTTAACAATTTAATTGTACTTGCATATTATTATTATTATTATTATTATTATTATTATTATTATTATTAATTTAAAATTAAAATGGACAGCATCTAAACAACTACAGATCTTTCTAATCTCTAATGGTTTTTCCACATTTTTGTGCAAACATATGGTAATACTAAAGACCAATAAATATTCATTCATTATCTGAACCCGCTTTATCCTCACTAGGGTCGCGGGGGTCACTGGGAGCCTAATCCAGCTACAATGGGTGAAGGCGGGGTACACCCTGTATGAGACGCCAGTTCATCGCAGGGCTGAACATATATAGACAAACAATCACTCTCACATTCACACCTATGGACAATTTTAGATTAACCAATTAACCTATCAGTGCATGTCTTTGGATGGTGGGAGGAAACCGGAGTGCCCGGCGAAAACCCACGTGGACGCGGGGAGGACATGCAAACTCCACACAGAAAGGTCTGTTGTGGGATTCAAACCAGGGTCCTTCTTGCTGTGAGGCACGAGTGCTAACCACTGCACCACCATGCCACCCCCCAATAAATATTTATTCCATTAATTCTTCTACAAACTTATTCTCCTGACTGTGACCAGCTACACAGTAAATTTTGCAGTGTTAAATCAACACTTAGAGAGTTTATTTAACTTCTTCTAGAGTGTATTTGGTCCCATTGTCTCCAAATTAACACTGCAAAATCTACAGTGTATGACTCCTGAAAACCTGGCTGAAATCATTTGAATTTGATCATGTCACATTAAAAGTCATCAGTATTCTTAGAATCTGTCCGAGATACGAAGAAATCATGTCATCAGTGCAGTTTCTCAGGTTTACTGTCGCTCCGTTCGCAGTTAAAATAAAGAAAGAAAAAAGATCCATGCCTTTAATAAGTAACAGTGGCTCTGGATAGCTGCTGTGTACCTGTCAATGAACCAGATGAATCAGACTGTAACTTAATCCACCTGGCCACACAGACAGACAAACCGACACACAGACAGACAGACAGACTGATAATGAACGGGTCAAACCACTAATGCCACATTAAAGGAGACTTACGCAGTTTTCACTGTAAACAAACAGGGTTTGTTTTACACCTGCCGTTTCTCACTGTTTATTTAACACTTCCTGAGACTCAATGTTTTATTATTACACCTCTGACATGTGTCTTTAGGATTATCTCAACATTAATCACAAGAGTTTAATTTAATTTAATGGGGGAAAAAAATGCACCGCAGTAGATGTCATGTGACTGAATGTGGAAAGAAAAACAACAGCTTGTTAAACAGTTATCTAGTTTGTTTTCTTTCAAAGTTTCCACATTATGACGCTTCTGCAAATGTTTAAACATACAAAGAACAACATGTACCTGATTAATGGAAAAAATGCACTTACATTTTGACAGACTTAAGAAACAGAGTCAGGAAATGTGCACAAATGACCCACTACAGTCACACCTGGATGTATTTTCCTCATGATTTCATTACTACAAAACAAAACAAAACAAAAGGAAGTCTGAATGATGATCAGAGGAGACATGAAATGGTTGCAAAAAAAAAGATAAGTGCAGAAAAAAGGGATATTTTCAACGCAAGTTTAAGTTGCTGAAGTTGAATGCTGTAAACAATTAGATTAAAATTATTGTAAAGTTACCTATAATAATTGAAATACATCATAATATAATTTTTTTTTTACTAAATCATGCAGCGCTAAGCTAGGCTAACCCCATATTTAGAGAAAATTATACCAAGTGGCTTCCAGAACAACATAGCTTTGATATTGATTAAACAGGACAGACCTCAGTTTTACACAGATGGACTGGTATCAATGCCTGCAGAGGTTTATTGATGTAGATGGAGCATATGTCAAAAACTAAACATTATAACTTAACTTTCTGAAGTTCTGTCAATCCCTACAATGCTGCTGTTTTTTTTTTTTTGTATAATAACATAGAACCAAAGGTTGTGAAATTACATCAGTGTTACATAAAGTATGTGTAGGAAACAGACTAAACATGGTCAGGTAGTTATTAATGTAAATAAATGGAATTATTTCTCCTTTTACTGGTTTAATTTATGAGCCTCTGAATGATGTTTGTGCACAATTTGAAGTTGTTTAGATATAAAATATAAGTTTGAGGTGTAAAACTGTCATTTAACCCCATGTTTCAAGAAAACAATACATACAATCCCAACAGTACTGCTGTTTATTAACGACAAACTGGTAAACAATAGATATAATATTGGACTTTAAGACTTTAATTAATACTGTTGCATTTTTATAAGGACACATTCAATATAGTCAGTTATTTGTTCATTTGTTCTTTAACCCTGGGAGGCCCAGTTTTGAAATATACAATTATTAATATACAATTATTACAATATTACAACATAACATTTGGCTCTTTAAGGGTTAATTAAGTCCACTTCTATGTTCACGTCATTGAGTTTGACTGTATAAGGTTCTCTGAATAGAAAATTAAACTTTGAGGTGTGTATGAATTATTTTGAATGTCTTTTCAGGAAACTCAGGCCACCATTTGAATTTTGTTTCCATTCAATTTTGTATTTTCTTTTCTTTTTTTAAGGTAAAACCCATATCAGAGTATTTAAGGAGATTTTGCAACATGACTCAGAGACAGTTTTAATATATGTCCTTTGGTTGTTGCTTTCTGACTTCAACACCCTGAAACTGTGACCTACATAAAGAGGTAAACTTCAGCATTCCTCTCCATGTCTATACAGGCTCCACTACACCCCAACACTGTGTAAAGTCACTCAGTCTATAAATTAACCACCACGGATCAATCAGTAGCCGGAAGAATTAATTGGTTTTTCAGCGGACATATGCAGACGCAGATAAGGAAAGATAACCCAGATCTTACACTGTGTCTGTTTGCTCCGAGTCCTTTGGTTCAGAATTACCATCAATCTGAGCAGCGGCACTGCAAGCCTGGCTAAGCACGAGGTTTAGTTTACAGCACGGCTGGCACGCTGCCCTGCATTTGAGTTCCTCAAGTCTGGTGATCTACTTTCAATCGCTGACACAGTTCAACTCCATCCTGGTGTTTTTAACTTGATCTTCTGGTGACATTATCACATCTATGACACAATGAACAAGGAAGCAAAAAACATATGTTAAACTATGCATAAATATTATTATCTAAATGTTCAAAACTGTGGTCAAATGATTTTTTTTATTAACAAAACAACACAACTTTCTTATAAATCTAATAAATGTGTCTAAATGTGACTAAAACAGTGGTCAATATGATTTCCTATGAGCAAAACAATACTCACTGCTTAAAAACCTTCATATAAAGCAAATAATTGTGTCCAAATGTGACTAAAACTGTGGTCAAGCTGATGTTTTTAAGAACAAAAACAACACTAGCTGCTTAAAAACCTTCATATAAAGCAAATAATTGCTGATCATTGTGTCAAAATTGTACTAAAATTGTAATCAAAATAGTTTTCTATGAACAAAAGAAACAGTAACTGCTTAAAAAAACCTTTGTATAAAATCAAACCATTTATGTTTTAAGGACTTGCACAGAACTAGAAAGTGATATACATAACCAGTCAGTAATAACTAGTTTTAGTTTTGTATTCAGTTGATGATAATCATGTCAATGTTTTATATTTTATGATAAATGTACATTTTTGACAGCTTAGAACCATCTACATACATACACTGGTCTAAATAATTCCTCGTTTCAACATGAAAGATGAAAATAATCCACTCTGTAATCATTAATCTTCACATTCATTATAACCTGAAACAGAGAAATTTAAAGGACATTCATCATGTCGGGATAGAAACTAAATGTTGAATTCATTTTATTAATTGAGTTTTAATTGGTAAATTCAGATGACCTGCCTTTATCACTCAACAGAAGTACAAAATACAACCTGTTTGGTTGTAATATCATTTTGAACAGATTTGTCATTATTATTTATTATTTATTATTTAACAAATTAATAGGGCTGTAACAATTTAATAATTGTTTGGTTGAATGTTGGTTAAAAAAAAGTGTCTTAAAATGTCCTATCTGGTCATAAAAGTGAAAGAAGATATTTACATTTAAAATGGAATATGATTTTAAGAAACAAACAGACGTCCAAGGGAACGATTTTACCACTTTTGGGCATTTTTCCGAAAAAGAAATTTAAATCAGTTACGTTAATTATATATATATATATATATATATATATATATATATATATATATATATATATATATATATATATATATATATATATATATATATATATATTAAGGAGCACTATTTGCTTGGTTATAAATCAAAATGCACAGATTGGAAAAAACACGCCAAATACATAAAGTGAAATAGGATTTTTCATATTATTCAGACACCAAAACCTTAATTAGTCAAATTAATTCAATATATTGCACAGCCTGACGTCAATGTCATTGAGCTTTAGACCAAGATACTTAGATTCATGACCTGTAAATATTGCAAAGTAACACCTTTACATGCTGTATCTTTATTATTGCTGTTGTTAATATAGTACATGAATAAGAAAAATATAATGATTTGAGTAATTGGACTAAAACATAGATAATATAATATATAATACTCTTAAGTCTTATAGCAAAAATATTGGCTAAGTAACATTAACTTTGTTTTCCCAGATTTTTTTTGAGATTGTTGCAACACCTGCAAGTATTTTACGAGTTTTACCATTTTTATTAACACAGAGTGAATGTGCATCAAAGTCTTCATCTACTATTAATGTTTCATAATCGTCCCACTCAACTCTATGCGTTTCAGTTCAGTTCTGTTTATTTGACCCATCATCACAAATCACATCCACCCACATGTTTTCCAATCTGAACGCTCTTTGACCTTCGCTCTTCTCTTGCTCCTTAATACATTTGACGCCGGGTCTGAATTACACACTGCATTACATCAGAGGAGCTGACCTTGGCCCCTGAGGGCCCCTGGGGTGTTTATGGAGGTCAATGTGTGTCTTTCTCCCTAATCAGTTTGACTTTGAGGTACCTATCCATTTGACAGCTACAAACCATTCCTGTTCTCATGTTCCTCTTTCTGCTAATAATGACATGTGTCCCGTTCCTATACCATTCCTCGGATAGGCCCGATGTAAACGAGGCGGATCAAGAGGCCGCATGGGTCCGCAGGTGAGGTGGACGGAAAGGGGACAGTAGACGGACGCCTGACAGCAGCAGACAGTGGCTCCTAAGGTTTCCATTACCTGAGATACCCTGCCCAGCTTGGCGGCCCTGTCATCTTAGAAGGAACAGCATTCTCAACTTCAGTATGAACCCTGACAGGGATAGCAGTTATGCAATATTCAGGATTTGTACTGTCCGAAAACAGTGAAAACACAAACACTGCAAACGCTGCTGGCTGCAATTAGTGATAAGACAACATAATGGAAGGGAAAGTCCTCAAGTGCAAGTACAAGTACTGACTCAACCTTTTATGCAAGTACAAATGAAAACCTACTCTCTGAAGTGACTCATATGATGTTAAGGTTATGTAAAAATGACATTAAACTGTTCTCATTTCACATAAGATAAAAGAAAAAAAACATACTGAAAGAAATATTTCAAAGCATTATATCATGATCTAATCTCCTTTTCATATCTGATTCAACCTTTTATTCAGGTAGAAATGAAAAGCTACTCTGAAATGTCGTCAAAATGTATCACATTATGTTAGTTTAAGGTAAAACTTTAATTAAACTGTTCTCATTTTACATAAAATAAAAAAAAACATTCTGAAAATAAAAAGCATTTTTTTCGCTAAAAAAAAATATTGCACGATCTTTATCATGATCTAATCTCCTTTTCACATTTGTATTTTTTTTATGACAGTTATGATTGAATAAAAATAATCGTGAAGTCTACATTAAAAGTCCGTGCTAGAAAATGCATAGAGCAGAAAGTGCAGAAAAATTTCCTAAAATTAGTGATTAAAAGTTGCCACAATCAATACATTTCCAAGTAAAGAACCGACACCATGATGAAGAAGTACTTCAGTTTGACCCCATGAGGTAAAACCTGCACTTATTACCCAGTCTGAGTTAACATCCCCAGTATAATGTTCATTAACCAGTGGAAGAATCTACAGAGGAAGGTGAAATGACACGAATGAAATGTCAGCTGATATTTCCATTTAGGATTACACGTATGCCTCTGTGCTGCTTTTGATTCCTGAGTTTAATTCTAGGCGACAATCTAGTTCAGAACAACAAAATGTTAACAAAATGTGCAGAGGCAGCCGACAGGCCTGAACACACAATAGAGTGGGCAGTCAATGAAAACAAAACAGACCCCCACCGACGCTAACTCACACCGAGACTACTAAACACTATCCCCTACAGCACGGATACAGCTGAAACCGAAAGCCAGGACATGACAGGATAAATGAAAACAGAAATTGTTTCTCGTGCTGCGTTTGCTGCAGCACGAATCTGGTCCGTAATCGAAAGACAATGACATAGATCAGTCGGCCTCATCTTCAGACCTAAATCAAGTAGATAAAGAGGTTTGAGGAGGCCAGTGTGATGAACTGTACAGTTTTACTGATTGATTGAGGGAGAAATGTGAGAGAAACGTGAGGTGTAGTATAGCCCTTTGTCTGCTGGCACCTGTGATAGTGCACATGTCGGTCTTCTGCATACAATGTGGGAGCATTGGTTTACTTGAGCCATCACACACGTGGGGGGGCGGGGGGAGGTTGCGTTTCAGGGTAAGTGTTATTGAGCTTTAGACCAAGATACTTAGATTTAGCTTCTGAACCTCTGCACTTATTGACTTTTTTTTTTTTTTTGAAACCAGTGGTTCCTCAGACAAACACAGTTCAATATTTGAAATATACTCATGCATTTGCCATGTTTATGTTTCAGTGTTTTTAATGTAGGTAATCACACCAGTACCAATAAACCAAGTCTTTTCAGTCCTTCTACAGCAGGGGTGTCAAACTTATTTTAGTTCAGGGGCCACATTCATCACAATCTCAAAACAACCCAGTAAAATAATAACATAACCTATAAGAACATAACAATAATAATGAGAAATAATGAGAAATTATGAAAATGTTATATTAAATAATAGATGGCAAACACAAAAAAAAACTCCTCCCCTTTCACATATCGTAGCTTATTTTGGCATTGATCACCTCTTTTGTCTATATTCAATATTCCTTCAACATTATATTATATATACTGTATATGCCAAGTCTGATGTAAATTAAAACAAAATTAATGTTTTATAGACATTTGAAATTTCACCCATTATAAGTAAATGGGAAAAGAAAAATAATTTAAAATGTAACAAAAAATTTCATGAAAGACCTATCACATAGATATTTAGCTAAAATTAACCTTTATATTTCTGCAATGTTTGAAGTAAACCGAGTTAAAATTGACATTTTTATGCTGATTTGAATTTTCACTCATTATATGTAAAATGAGGGAAAACGATTTTAAAAAGTCATAAAAACATCTGTCTGAGTCACTGGAAATCTATAAACCTAGTTTGGTATAAATTCAACCAATAGTTTGAACACTTGTAGTGTGTGAACAAGGAAACGAAGAAACAAACAGATGAACACCCCTTGCCTGTCCTTCGGGGAGGGGTATGAAAATATTTACATTTACAAATTATCTACTCATAAAAAGTGTAAATAATCTGAACACAAATGAACAACCAGACATTTCTCACAAAAGTGCAATTTTAACAATATTCTGCCTCAGTTTATCATTCACACATGTTCATTACAACTTACAGATCACAGTGCAGTTAAAGAAAAAACATTTAGTAACAGGTATCTAGAAGTGATAAATATAGTATTTGACTTTATGATTATGAAACACCTGACTGTTCATATCTTCTGTGTCCTTTTAACACTTTGTAAATTCATCTTATGGGCTGGATTGGACCCTTGTGGCCCATGAGCCTTATGTTTGACACCACGATCAACTGTATTTGTAGTGTGACCCACAGGATGTACACTACAGGAAAAGTCATATTATTGCACTTTGCATCCCTTCCAATATGTGGGTTCACTTCAACAAACTCATCCTTCAACTGCACACTGAAAATTCCAACTTTACACAAACAAAACACAACATCTTTTTATGAACCTTTTTCTTTCCCTTGTGTAAATGTTAAACCAAGACAACATCCCAGCTCTATTTTGCAATGGTACAATCTCCACATCCTATGTTAAGCAAAACTTAAGATGTTTGTGATTCACTTAGAGAAACATAAAATAGACAGAGTAAGGATTTTAACACAAATATACAAATAGAAACCTTTAAGCCACAGCTAACATGTCTGTTTTAACTCCTTAGGTCTGAGTTACTACGACTTTAGATTTTTTCAAATTAACCTCAGCTTTACGTTATTTGTCAACACGTCAATTTGAGATAATTCAATTCTAAAAAAAGTTTGCTTAAGGAGTGCTACCTGGACTCAAAATAAGTAATAATAATTAGAGGTGCTCTATTGGATAGGAAAAAACAGCAAAAACAAAGAAAAATTCCAAGGCACTCTCTTAAAAGTGAAGAATAAAAAGCCTTTATTAAACTGGCTTGGTTACAAAAACCTATAAAATCATATAAAAACATATAAAAACCCCAACGCGTTTCGGCATAAATGGCCTTCATCAGGGAGTCAGTCCTGACTCCCTATATAATTCAATTCTGTTCTGTTCCATTTATCTCTTTCTTATTTACAACAAGAGAAACACTGTCACTATTATAATTTACACTGTATTACCAGTAAACAACAATGCATTATGATTTTTTTGTTGCGCAAAAAAGGCATCCAGTAACATTATCTTAACCCACAACTGCCCACATTTATTTAAAAAAAAAAATCCCTTTTCCCTCAATTTACTTATAATGAGTGAAAATTCAAATCAGCATAAAAATGTCGGTTTACTTAAAACGTTTCAGAAATATAGATTCATTTTAGCAAAAATATCTATGTGATAGGTCTTTCTTTAAGTTTTTTGTTACATTTTAAAAAAAATTTCTTTTCCCCTTTACTTATAATAGGTGAAATTTCAAATGTCTATAAACACACACACACACACACACACACACACACACACACACAAATATGTATCTATCTATCTATCTATCTATCTATCTATCTATCTATCTATCTATCTATCTATCTATCTATCTATCTATCTATCTATCTATCTATCTATATATATATATATATATATATATATATATATATATACATATATATGTTTGGCAGGCTGTCAGGCAGATCCTAAATTAAGTGCGCCTTGTTAATTTACACATAAAATATATATGGTGCAAATTAGTGACATTAGGCATAATTATCATAATTTTCCCGTCTCAGGTATGTAGATTATTTTATTGACGTTTCAACTGACCAGTATATCCAGTCAACAATATTGGCAAGAATCTGGCAATATGATACAAATCACAATACTATGATACAATATCTCAAGATACTGTTAAAAGTCAATTTTAAAAAAAGATTATTTCCTGGAAGAATATAATTACACCAGAAATATGTACAAATACTAAACACTTTTTTTATTGATCACAACAGGATCTAATGCTAGATCACAAAATATTCTTGTGTTAAAACTTCAATTATGTTTTACAGATATTACAGATTAAAATTCTGCTAAAATGTTTATATTAAATCAGTTCATAACTAAAATTATATCATTATTTTTTGCACAATCTCAACAAAGGAACTAACATCTGCCTCTCAGTCAATAGAAAGAGTTTATAAGCTACTTCAAATAACCATTATGTTTAATAAGACAGTGTTAACTAATGAATAAGATAAATGATAAATAAAAACAAGGAACAAAAATCAACCTCCACCATATGTCCATTTGAATAAATGTCTAAAAATATTAATACAATACTCTTCAATATCAATACAGATATCATGAAATGAAATATTGCCACATATTGAAGAATAGATACTTTCTAAAACTACTAGTCACAATCGAAACAAAAAAGCAATGGTTCCAAAATTGGCAGAAATCATAAAATAACTAACGCAGTGATATTGATCCATGAACGTCAGTGGTCTTAGTTAACCAGGTAATACACAAAAAAGTTAACCATGCAATATTTGACTGTACCACTTTTAGTTTTGATTACACTGTGGCATATTTTTTGCCACATAATACTTATGTAGTGTCACAATAAAGTTCATATTAATGATATGCTTCACACCTTAAATTAGAGTCTAGACGTCATGGAGACTAATCCATGTGTGAAAATAATGTCTCATTCTCCCTGAACGATTCTGTCACAAGCCTGATGATCCCAATCAATCCTGGCATAGTCCAATCTTTTTTGACATTAAAGACATGAGAAGACGCCGACTGTTACAGCTGAAACATTGTTAACCACTGCAGTACTTAACTTGTGGAACAAACAGAACCATGTGCTTAGTTATGTAAATCAGTGAATGCCTCCTGTAACACTGCTCTACTATTTTTTAGAAAGTATTTGATATTAATTGTGCTAAATTGTACATACTTTTATAAGAGGAATCAGAAAAGAAATGACAAAAGTGCTGGTTAGTTCATGCTTTTAATATATATGATGGTGTGTTATTCCACATATATGGTGTTTTATATACATAGATTAGTAAATATTCCACTAGAAAGAACCTGTAAAGTGAATGGATCATAATGTGCAGACAGTGTTTTTGAAGTAGATCTGAGACCAAAATTCCTTTGGACTAAAACCTATTTTCTTGTTAATTCTAACAATTTCACATTTTGATCCCAAACTTATCTTAGAAACTTCAGCCAAACAGCATTTAAGACTTGAGTTTTCTTTATCAGTAACACACATGGGGTACAATTTGATTAGTTTTATTCCAGAAGCATTTTACTTGTAGACCAGTGTAATCAGCCCCAAAGGTGGTGCAGTGAAATACTGCATGTGCAACATTTTTTTCTGGCCAGGCAGACTATGTATATTCACAGTGTTGAGCAGCATCTTATAATAACAACAATGAAAAACTGAGACCAATTCATGATAATAATCTTTGAGAGGTTAATTTAGCAATTTTGAGGTCATTTAGAGGGGTTGAATGCATTAATTCAACTTCAGCTTATGAAGCCAAATTTCTATCTATAGAAATGTCCAAACTATATAAGAATATAATGCATATTATAATTTCTAATGATAGACCGATATAGGTCAGCTGATATATCTTGTATCAGTCTGTTGCATTGGCCGTTATACTATTTTTTTCCTATGCCATGATTTACTAATAGGTGAAGTTCATAATATCACTCTGTTCCTTGAAGATATTGCTATCATCACAGAAAAAAAGGAATATTTATTAGGTTAGCTGTAACAAATTTTATTTTCTAATTGTAAGTAAAGAAAATATACAGACATTTGTTGTCATTTGATAGAAAAAAAATCTATATCGGCTCCAAATATCATCTTAGTATTATTGGTGGTCTATATCAGTCAACAGTTAAGGCTAATGCAAAATAAATAAATAAATAATTGGCATTGGCCCCAAAAAAATCAATATTGGTCAATCACTTGTGACTTCGTTTTGCATGTTGTACAGTTGTAAGAGTTGTAGTTTTTGACACTGGAATTTATTTATGAGCCAATAAAAGTCTTCCAAACTGTATCATATAACAACTGAGGTTGTATTTCACATTTCTGCAAGTTAGATCTCCTAAAACTGGCATGTCCAAACTACTCCACAAAGGGCTGGTGTGGCTACAGGCTTTTGTTCCAACTAACCAAGAGTCCACGGTTTGACAAATCGACTCTGATGACTGACATCAGTTGATTAATTGAGTCCAGTCTAGTGTTCTGCTGCTTGGTTGGAACAAAAACCTGAAGCCACATTGGCCATTTGTGGAATAGTTTGGACATGCCTGCGCTAAAACAACATAAATGCACAACTTTAAACTGCAGCTAGTAGTTATTATGTAGGTTGATATTGCAAATATGATAAATACATAAGTGCAGCCATAATATCTGTAATATACTGATGAGACGTACTTCCCTCAAGGGCTGAAATTTGGCATCACAGGAAGCCATTTTTCAATTCCTATGTCTCTATGGTTCATGTAATATCGGCAAAATTCAAAACAGTGAAACAACACGTTTCAGACACGTGAGAATTGTCACATAACTCTACGTCAGGAATATGTAAAAACCAATTAAAATGTCACCACGCTGCTCGTTTTGGATGCATATCTGAAAGTGATACTGGCAATATCATGGATGTAATCAAATATAAAGGAGCGTCACTGGGGGTGAATTTGCAGTCAGCGCCTCCTGTCTCACACATCGCCAACCCTCAACACGCCGGCGTGAAGTCGCCAAGAGATGAAGGAGCAAAGCCACGAAAGGCAGCCCTGCCAATCTGCTAAATAAATGATACTTTTATGTGAGTTAAATGCCAGCTCTGAAGTTCAGACCTCATCAGAAAATGTCAGGGACAGAACGAGATGAGAGGACTTTTCCCAGAATAAAATCAATAGCATCATCGAAGTGTTCAACATCAATGTGCCGTGTATTAAGGCTTCCAGGACTTAAAGGTGATAGTCCTGGTTCCATTTGATGTTGTTCAGCATCAGATACAGTGGAGAATGGACATGCTAAAGACAACAATGAAACATGTAGATACAGTAGATGTGCCCAAAATGTTGATAAAACTATACATTTTGAAGCATGTTAACTTGTTAATGCTACATTTGATTCAGCTTGTTTTTGTCTCTTGTCTGCACAGGGGTGTAAAATATACATTAAACTGGTTCATGAAATAGTCCAGTCTAATCCCTGGGATGAATTTGTTTATAAAAAAAAAAAAAAAAAAAAAAAAACTCAACTGAAAATATTAACGGTCAGTATTGTCAGAATCATTCTAGCTCAGGAACAATACTATCAATGTTACTGTACATGTTGTGTATTTGTGAATCCACTGTGATTTGTGAGTTTCAATGCAAATATGAAAAAGACTGTGTAAACATAAATATCTTATAGATACATTTTCCTACATTTAATTGTACTTTTTCACTCTAAAAACAGAGAAAAGTGTTATGATGGTATTTATAGGTTATTATGTTATTATTTTACTGGTCTGACTGTTTAAGATGGAATTGGACTGAACTAAAATGCATTCAACAATTCAATTTACTGCACTTTCTGAATCACAGCAAACCACGTAGATTGCAGAGAGCACTCAGAAGTTACCACCTTATTCAGCACTGAACGGCTGAATATGTGCAGAAGACACAGTAAGACTTAAGGGGGGGGGGGGGGAATCTTAGAAACACCTTTAAATTCCCAAATCCAAAATCAGAATACTTTATTATCATTGAGAAAAAAAAAAGAAAAAGAAAAAGATAAAAAGCAATTTAAAAGCTGTCAGCAGCAGCACGACAATTCACTAATTTAATACATTAATTATTTATTTCGAATATGGAGTGATACCAGCTTTCCGATTGCCGCCAGTCGACAAACAACACAACATTGAAATAAAAATTCCAGGAAACAGACCATGAAAACACATGAAGAATACAAGAAAAGAAATTTAAAAAATAAGAAAGTCATATTCAAAAAGAAGTAGTAAATAAATAACTAAACAATAAAAAACAGAGTAATCCATCGTAATGAATAAATAAATAAATAAATAAATAAATAAATAAATAAATAAATAAATAAATAAATAAATAAATGTCTATAAAACCAAGGGTTAAAATATACTGTGACTTCTTGGGGGAAGTTACAGTATACTTAACTGACCCATAAACCTAACTGTTTATGGGTCTCAGCTGTTTCAGTGTGTTTGTGTGCAGTTGAAGTGAAGTGAACCTTCTCTTTAAAGCACCTATGTTTGCATTTTAGTCCAAAAGGGTTAAAAGACCCCCCACCCCCTCCTCCATAGCTATATTCATTCAAATTAATTAATATGAATTCAATCTGGTAGCACGTAATACAAAGACATTATTATAAATATTACATTATTTAACCAATTGTTGTATTTTGACTGGTTCCATTGCCACAATAACAATAACACTAACAATTAGACTATTGACATTAGTATTATATATTTTTTGTGTTGTTGTTGCTACAATTATGACTAATTATCATTTCCCCACTCTATCTTTCTCCCCTTTTCCCTATTGCTCCCAATCCATCCATATTGTTTGGTTGCTCTTTAAATTCTGTATTTTTTCCCATGGTAACATATTGTATTATTTGTTATTACTCTGTTGTTGGTGTTTTTTCTTGCTTGTTTTTTGTCCAATTTTAAAAAACTTTGACTTTTTGTGTCTGATTTATAACTTATTTCTTTCATCATTAAATATATAAATAAATAAAAAAGAACTGCTGTTTTCTTTGCTCTATTTGACACCTGAAACACTTACAGCTATGCTCAAATCACTTGTAGTTCTCTATAAATTCATGCTTTAAAGCTTCATGACTTTAATATATATATAATTTGGTTGATGTTTTCATTAGTTTTTAGCTCAAACTCATTCATATAAACAGTAAAAAAAAAAAAAAGTCCAGTTTTCAATATGAGCATGTTGACAATCAGAGCTCCAGCTGGTCCTGAGGGCGTAGTCTGCAGCCCTGATCCGGACTAAACGCCCCCTCTGACATCTGTACCCGTCACCCGGTAAACCCCGGTCTGAACCGACCCGAACCCCCCCACCCAGTCCCAAACCCGCGACCTCCTACCTTGTGGTTTATGGCACAGCTCCACCGCAGACTGGCATCGCCTCTGAAGGTCCAGTAATTGTACCCGGTTCTGGACACTCAGCTGGACTCCGTTAGTCCACTCACATCCCCGCGTAGTGACTGCACTGAAGCACGAGCCCACGCGGTACATGACGCGCTGCGTTCATGAACTCCTCCCAACTCCCGTTTTGTAAATAAGAAACTCGACGTGCAACAGATTGACGAGGATGAGGAAGGTTTGGAAGTGGATGTAGTTAGCATCTTAAGCTAAAATGTAACTTAGATCTAACTATATTAATGCTACATCCGTTTAAATGTTTTCTTTTATTAACTCCGTATATGTTTTCCGGAATTTATGAACACATCACTGGCAGGTGAAACTGCGCAGCCGCTAACTATGATTACTTTTATATTCTCCTGAGACCCAGCAATGCGTTTTGTCATCTGCAGGACAAAAGTTTGACTGTTTAAATAAAAAATATATAAATGCTGCCCATTGCAAAAGAACATTCCATAAATAAATCTTACAAAAATATATCAGATTTTTTTTTTTGCTTTATGCAGTTTCTAATCAAGACAATTGTTTAATGTAAAAAAAAAAAAAAAAGAAGCCAAAACTGTCACTTTGTTGGGTGTCAAGGAGGTATACTATTAATGGTGGAAATCTTTACTATTTCCTCTATTTTTTCAATGCCATTACATCTTCATTGACTGAATTAGACTAGAATAGTCTTTATGAAATAACATTCAAGGTTTCATGGGGTTATTTACAGAACATTTTTTCACTACTTATTTTTATTTTTAGTAAAATATACTTTTGCAAACATTATACAAACATGTTTATTCATTTATTTTTCTGCAAAACAGAGGTTAAAAGTAAGTATTTGAGTCTCCTCAAGTACTTCAATAGAGGTTTAAGGTGCTGTTTAGACACTTTACATATGTTTAGTGTTAATTTTGAGTATGGCACTTTCATGTCTGATAATACCTTAACCTATCACCATATCCATTTTCCTTCAGAATGAGAAAAAAAAAAACTCCAAAGAGGATTCAGAAGTTACCATTTAATTTACAAACAAAAACCTGCTATATCAATTTATGTTCATGCATGAGTTTTGATTGTAAAGTCACCATGTGCTTTACTTATACACTATGGTGTAAAATATTGTTAAACTTAAAGCCATTAAAACAACCTTCAATAACCGTTATTTTTTTAAAGGATTTCCAAGGACTCATTTTAATGCTTGTGAGAAAAATATTTTATTTTTGTACCACAACAGTGCTTATAAGCAAAAAAAAAAAAACACCAATCCTGTATTTTACTTTAAAAGTATCCAAAAACTGACAAATCAGTATTTTCATTTCGCATAAAAAGGTTGAATATTGCAGGCATTGCAGTGATTCTAACACACCAAGCAGTCTGAAGGCAAATATGCATTGATCAGATTGATTGGACTGGTGCAGAAGTGAATAATCCCAGCTCCATAGACTAAAAATCTGCCCATGTATTAGTTTCCTACCTGTTCACTTAACACAGGTGATTCCACTATTTATCCTATCTACCTGGATGAGGAGTCGTGCTCTGTGAGTGGTTGGAACAAATACATGGCAGGATTCCCAGGTTATCAGTGGCACCAAATCAGTGGGATTTAGTCGGTCGGACAGACACCGTACTGTCAGCAAACACAGTGCCATGAAACCCATTCAAGAACTGGTTCTTCAGTCGGTGCAGAAAGTGGACGTATCTCACCCCAGGTCCATAACCAGAGAACACATGCGACACCTAGAGGCCGAAACAGTCCATTACAATGAGGATTAGCTGTACCAGAGTGTAAAAATATACAACACATGACCACACACTCACCTCCTTCCAGGTGTGGGAGTACTGGCTGCAGTCCTCAGTGGGAGAAACGCTGTGTTCGGAGATCACCGTCTTTTTGTCCGCCCCCAGTAGCTTCACATGCAGCTGGTAGATAGAATTATGGAGCTGACTCTCCTCATACCTGATGACATGACAGATGATGTTCATATGGGAGACCAGAGAATGATGGAAGGAAGAAAAAGAAGAGGACAGAAGAAGAAAAAAGGCACAAGGACAGAAAAAAGAAGCAATGTCCAAAGTGTATCTGGTGTTACACCGATCATCATAATTAGAATTTTTCCTTTAGTGAAAATTAAAGTGTGTTATTATTAATCCCACTCAAACTGCGACTCCTGATGCAATCATAATATCCATTTGCAATAGTCAGTCCTAGATCAGTTCATTTCAGTCTATGTAGACATATTTACAGAAATATAAATCAAGAACAAACACTTTAAATTACATGGGAAAACAAATCAATTTATTTAGAAGGTGTCGTCCAAAGCTACAGCTTACTACAGCCGATCTATGTGTTTATTTAAGCAGCAGCTCTTCAGATCAAAACAACACTGAGAGAAAAAAAAAAAAAAAACTAAGACTTTTTCTTTAGTCCTCCTCATTTCTCCCTAAACTTTCACAGTTAAGTTGTGTAGTATTAGTAGTAATAGTTGTGGATCACATTTTATTTTCTCAGATGGTAAAGATGCTCATTCTTTTTGGTAAAAAAGACCTTCAGTTCTTTTCAGATTTGCAGTTTTCTTGCATGTTTGACACCTCCCAAAAGTGTTTCAATGATATTGAGGTCAGGAGACTGAGATAGACACTCCTTCAGCTTCACTGTTTTTCTGCTGTACCCAATGGCAAGTTGACGTGGTCTCGTTCTTACGTTGGAACATTACAGACCATCCCATGTGTATTCAATCAAAGTATGTAAATTTATGAGCACACCTATAGCATGCATTAAATGTGTATGGTCTGTATCCTGTTCTACTCCTATTTTAATGAGCATTACAATATTTTCCTTTACACTATGATGCTTATATAGAATTACTGTTTGTCAATGTACATGTATGTGTCACTGTGAAATAAACTATAAATAAATATTTCATTACATATGTCTCTAGTGAAAGTCATTTTGAACTCTGTGAGTCCTGACTAAATGAAGAATAAACTTTTCTTATGTGAAAGAAAATTTGCCTCTCGACATAAATCTGAAATAATGTACATGACATTTTTCATTATTATTTATCCACATAAAACTGCAACTGCTGAACTTCCTTTAGTGCTAGGAATATGTGACTGTTAAATAATCTCCGCATGAGCACTGTGTGAATGATATGTTCAATGACCTACCAGTCTTCGATGACAATTTCAGGCTGAAACTCATCCATCAGCTGCTCCCACAGTCCTTCAGCCTTCAGATCCACAACCTGCTCCATGGAAAACCAGCTGAGGATGGAAGAACAAGACAACGTGAAACAGAAGACATCATCTCAGGAGGCGTCTGACATCAATGAACGATTAAATCTGCAGAATTTTTACTGAGCTGATTTTTTGGACCATTTTAAATTATGTTGACTAAACTAGGCAAGGCTAATTTATTTGTATAGCACAATTCATACACAGAACAATTCACAAAAATGAAAAAGAAACAAGTTACAAACACACAAAACATGATCAATAAAACATAAATAATAATCAATTAAAATAAAGAAAAAGGAAGAGTGCAGATAGAATGCTTTCAGTTGTAAGTTACAGTATGGCTCTGGAAACACTGTTTATGGTGATAAATATAATAATCAGCATTGTCAAATATTCTTTAAAGAATTATTCATGATTATTTATTTTTTTTTATTTACTTGTCATTCTCTGTCCATATTAAATGGGAAATGGACTGGACTTATATAGGCTAGCGCTTTATCCCCTTCATGGTGCTCAAAGCGCTTTATATTAGCCTCACATTCACACATTCTGTCAGGATCAGGGTGAGGTGAAGGAGGACTCCATTGCACAGTACTGAAGGGAAAAAAATATTTAATAACAAAACTAAGAAATATAAAGACAAGACAGACAAAACCTGGGAACAAACGACCAGGGTCCGTGGTGATGATGAATGTCCGGGTTATGGTGGTTGAGGCGATGGTGAAATTTGTCCGGGTTATGGAGGTGACATTACTGAATGGTCCCGCACTGGCAACTGCAAGCCTTACTGCTTTTATAGCCACAGATGAGGAACGGCTTGCAGCTGCACAGTGCGGGACCAGGTGAGTGTGGAAATGACTGGGGGAAAGGACACCGGAGCGGCAGTCATGACACATTCACCCATTCACACACACACACCAGTAGGTTTCTAAGGTTCTGTCAGTCCTACTGGGAGCCTAAGTTAGGGTTCAGCGTCTTGCCCAAGGATACTTCAACATGTGGACTGCTGACCCTTCAGTCATTGGATGATCCGCTCTACCAACTGAGCCACAGCCGCCCATTTTATTACTTAATTTCATATATTTGCCCTTTTAAATGCTTGTTGTTTGAGTCATGGTGGTTTCAGAAAACTGTTCTAGCTGATGTAGTTGTGGTTATGTTAACACCAATACCAATATTTGACATAACATTACCATGGCAACACAGGCAGCTGCAGTCACAGGTTAAACATACAAATATGACATGTATAAATGGTGACAAAATTCAAACAGAATCAAAAAATTATTTTCTTTGGAAATTGATCACCAATCGTATTTTTCAGAGGTTTAGTCTCATTTAACACAGTGGGGGTGGGGGCGTATGGGTTCTATTTATGGAAACTCCACCTCTTTTCATCTATAAAGCTGGTTTCCTCCAATAAAGAAAAAACAAATATAGAAAAAAGTCTTTTTAATCTGATTGAGCACTTTAACGGGATTTGAGTTGACTTATAATTTCATACAGTGGTTGAAAAACATTTTCAGACAGCCTTATAATTTTAAACCACCTCAAACATTATTATTAGATGAGATGAGTTTAGATTAGATTGTACTTTATTGATCCCTTGGGAAGACTTCAGTGAAATTATGGAAATATTTGCAGAATTTTTTTTCCTTCTGTTTCAAAGGGTGTAGCTGCAGACAGACACAAACAAATGCAATTTTTTATTGTTAAGAAAAAAATATAACCAAAATAAATTCCAACAGTTTCAATATGTTATACGCTGGATGTGTTCGATTATCTGCTAAAACATCCAGTTTTGACTTCAACAGAACAGAGCACATGCAGAAGGAAGCATATGGATTTGGTGAATGGAACAATACTTGGCAGAGTTCCATGATTTAACCAGTTTAATCCCAAATTTCCACTTGTTAAACCTCCATGACACATACTATGTGTGATTAATTTGTCAATTTTTTTAAATGTCTTGTTGGTTATGTTAGTGGGTTTTATATTCTGAAACAACTGGTATTGGTGGAAAATTGCATTTTACACAAATTCTTCACTTTATAAAATCATATTGCACATATAAAAATTAAGAATAACATGCACTTCAAATATATGAAACTAGGTATGGTTAAAAGTGTGTTCAGAACTTTATTAGATATACAAAGACACTACTGCAATGCAATTCTTCTTTTTCCCACTGGGTTTTGAAGTTTTTTCTTGCCGAGAAGGAGGGTCTAAGGACAGGGGATGCCTGGGACTTTTCATGTATTTCTGTAGCTGATTGTGTTTTTGTAAAGCCCTCTGAGACGACTTTGTTGTGATTTAGGGCTTTATAAATAAAATTGAATTGAATTGAATTGAACCTTGAAGGGAACTAAATAAAGCAATTACAATATTTCAAAGTCATAAAACGGTTAAATAATCATAGTCATGTTGTCAATGCAATACAATCACAAATTCATGATATGTCCAAAAACCTCTTTCCACCACTGTATATTTTGTTTATTAATTTGAAGACATTGTGTGAATCTAAATCCATTTGCTCCTTCATTAACAGCTGAAAGTGTCATTAGGATCAGTGTGTTTCAATATTCATGGCATGTGTTCTGTTCAGTGTTTCATCACCATCACAGCTGTAGTTTCTGCTGTGGTTCTACTGTGGTTCTACTGTGGTTCTACTGTGGTTCTACTGTGGTTCTACTGTGGACTGACCTGTACTGAGGCAGAGCACAGATCACTACTCCTGGTGGGATACCACTGGTGTCCTCAGGAAGAACCTCGATGCTTGTGCTCCAGCCGCTGAAGTCACCTATCAACCAAAGATATCATTGTATATATATGTATATGCATATGTTCATTACTTCAATTATTTATTATTAGTATTATTAATTATTATTGTTATTATTTTTATTATTATCATCATTTTTGTACTATGCACTATATTGCTATAAGATGAATTCAGGTTATTGGGGAAGTGAAGAAGGGGTAGGATTAAATAAGTTTATGCTTCATCCTACTCCTTTTCGGACATGTCATTGTGTATTATTATTATTATTATTATTATTATTATTATTATTATTATTATTATTATTATTATTATTATTATTATTATTATTATTATTATTGTTGTTGTTGTTGTTGTTGTATTGATTATTGTTGCACTCTGCACATGTTCGAAATAAATCATTTAAATCAAATCAAATCAAAGACATCATTTATTTCCCTCAAACATTAAAAACCTTCAAGTCCATTGTCTTGTTCAGAAACACCATATTGTCCTCCGTCTCACCCTTGGGTTGGAAATATGGAGGTCCACGTTCTGGCTCCTCACGCAGTTCTGGTTCAACTAGAGGGATGTCTTTACTTAATCCTGTGTTTAAAAGGAGACAAAGGCTGTTTAAAGTGTCACACCCAATGTAATCCCACAGTAAACATCCCAGAGGCTAATACTATCCTGACAGATTGAGATGGTTACGCAAAAAACCAACAATACACAGGTATGAGTCACCTGCACATAAACATCAATCACCTTCAAATACACTGAATGAAGAAGAAGATGTGCACTGATTCTCAAATACTATCTCCTACTTCTTCTGATGTAAAAACTGATTTTATGTTTATGTAGTGTTCAATATATATATATATATATATATATATATATATATATATATATATATATATATATATATATATATATATATATATATATATGTATATATAAATGTCATAATACCTAAAAATCAGGCATTGTCTTGCAAAAAAGGTCAACAAAGTAAGAGCTTCTGACACATTCAAAAATAAATTAAATTAAGAAAATTAAGTAAATATTTGTGTTAATTTTAGCTTCTATTCCAGCAACAGGTCTGTTTTTAAAAGCACATCTTATAATGCATCTTTACTACCTAGTTGGATATTGCATTTTGACTGCTTTTGTATTATGTGACCCAATTTAAACCTATGTACAGTGCTTCAAACCTTGTTTCTAGATAAAGTTGGATTGAATTATAATGCACTGGGTATTAATACACTAATATCTTTATAAACAGAACTGTGTAAAAGTCCTATTCCATTATTCTGTTTGTTAGTTTAATAAAGTTTTCCTGACCACATAGTTTACATGCATTTGTCAGTCTCTGTATTAGTGCCAATCTGGATACCATATATTTGAATCTTTTAATACATTTTCCATCTTTATTTCAACCCCTTTTAATCTGGCAAACCTCTTTTCACATTTTAACTTGTTCAGTCAAGAATAAAATTATTTGCTGATTTAAAATTTTCCTGTAGTTTAGCATCTCTATAGACTCTAAAAGCCTTTGTTTTTGCCAATACTCTATTTCTAAGCAGTAATATTCTGCCAATATAATAGACAGCAGGTTCCTATGTATGTTGTACTGAGGTTTATGGTTTATTTGAACAGATAAGACTCCAGTATTTGAGTCTTGATTCGACAGAGGACTCCTATAGATATATTTTAAACAAGGAGGGGGTTAAACATCTGGCATGAAGACACTAACACTTAACAGTATCAAAAGCATTTTTATTTGGGGCCACATACAAATTCAACCTTGGCCCTGTAAAATACTATCATAATAACCTATAAATATCATTAAAATATTACTTATTATCTATTAGAAAATTCAGGTTGTTCATGGTTGTTCCTGCTATTCATATGTTTTAAAAGGATAGTTTATAAAATATAACGTTGACATTATTTCTAGGTTATTATGCCATTGTTTCACTGGTTTCACCCACTTACATGTTATTGGGTTGAATGTGACCACTAAACTTTAAAATGAGTTTCCCATACCTGTTGTAGACCCTAAATGATAACATTTTAACATGTAACAGCAACTCAAACAACTAATGATTAAAAAACCTGGGGATTCATTCTTCAAAAAGCAGAAGTAGGACTTCTTTATTGTATTAGGAGTCTGCAAATTTTAATTGCACAGATGTGATTGCAAAAATGTGGTTATTAAAAAAGCACAAAAGGACGTTTGTATCACTGCTGCATTTAACAAATAGTAAAATGAACATTATTACAATGAACTTAATGATCAGTTTTGCACTAAAAAAAAAATCATTTCACCCTGTATTGTATAAAATATGGTCTGAATCTGTGTTAAAAGTGTAATAAAGTTTCCCTGTGTAATCTCTGTGCTCTCAGTTCTGTCTCCTAACATCATCTGTTTGTGTTTGTGTCATTGTTTTGATACCGTGAGGCGATGGGTTCTTCAGTAAATTCTTCCTGAATGGTTTGGCTTCATACACCGCCTTCCAGTCCACGCCGTCGGGCATGGGGACCCCCTTCAGACCCCACTCATTCTCACACCTCTTCTTCAATTCAGCTGCAGACATGATGCCGGGAAAAACTGTGGAACCTCCAGTAAGTTAATCAGGAAGTCCAAGTGTATTTGTAACGTAAGGTCCGTGAACGCCACACCCTACTGGCGCAATGTTAGCAGAACACTTAAAGCCACAGTACGACAAGAAATACAGGCTAGGGTCATTGTTCTGTCTTTTTTTTGTGTGTCTTTGTCTTTGTCTTTCTCTCAGTCAGTCAATCATATGTCTGCTGGTCTATTTGTCATCAACTTAACACATAAGGTCACCAAAATGTGTTTTTGCAATGATCAGGTATACAGCAGCGCAAATCAGGAATTTCCATTTCATTCTCTTTTCATTCTTTTATACTCAGTTTTACATATAGCTTCTTTTTGCTCTGACTGGTGATATGCATTGACATCAGAACATTGAAAGACAAATTCTCTAGGTCAAAGGTCAAAGTTACAATACAGCTCCAAATAAAAATGTGAACATAACTTTTGAACTGTTCATGTTACATACTTCCAATTAGCACCACAATGCTCATCTTTCACTTCTACACTTTGTGTGTATAGATGTTGACCTATTGTTGACCCAAGAGCTCAGGGGTCACACAGTTAATATAATTTTTTTTTAAATGTAATAACCTTTGACCTTGAGCTACCTTGAAAAGTCAAACCCCATAGTGTCACATTTTAAAAACAAGATGTCCATTAAGACCTCAAATGTGTGTCAAATTTGGTGTGCCTATTATTAATTATTATTATTATTATTATTATTATTAATAATAATAATAATAATAATAATAATAATAATAATAATAATAATAATAATAATAATAATAATAATAATAATAATAATAATAATAATAATAATAATAATAATTATTATTATTATTATTATTATTATTATTATTATTATTATTATTATTATCTTAAGACACAGTAA